>JAJUPC010000788.1:0-79110 GCA_023614405.1 Avena insularis
GTGTTTTTTGCATGTGAAATCAGAAATACTAGTAAGGGTTATATGTGAATGTTTGTCATTAAATTAATTGACAAAAATTCCCTGAATAAATAAAGGAGATTTATTTAATGAAAGAGTTTGCATTAGAATTTGGTGGAAATTTAATGGGAATTTGGAGTGGGTTTTTGAGTGGAGGGACCTGAAGCAGGATTTTTGTGAGTGGAGTGAGCACCCATGAGCTGAGGGAGGTAAGCAAGGGGAAGTTTCTGCTCCGCCACCCCCTTGGGGGTTCCCACCCTCTCCTATAAAAAAGGCCCCTCCTCATTTCCTTCTCACTCACACCTCCTCGTGAAGGATCTCTCTCCTCTAGTATTTATTCCCCCATGGTCTCCGGACTAGTTAGATACATGTTACTGGTGGCTATTCGGCAACAAAGAGTTTATTAGCTTTTCCGCTGGCACGCTCGCTGGAGCGAGGAGGCGAGGTTGTTTAGAATGTCTCGCTGGACGTGTGTCACCCGAGCCTGAATGCGCCCACTTGATTTGGCGGTCTTAAG
The DNA here is from genome assembly GCA_023614405.1 of Avena insularis. Taxonomy (NCBI): domain Eukaryota; kingdom Viridiplantae; phylum Streptophyta; class Magnoliopsida; order Poales; family Poaceae; genus Avena; species Avena insularis. The sequence goes on from JAJUPC010000788.1 coordinate 536, forward strand.
ACTCTCTCTCGATCTTGAGGATCGGCAAGAGATCGTCTCACATCAATCACGAAGTTCGGACTCGCGCAATATTTGTCAGGTCTTCAAGGGTATGTTATTTCACGGATGTATATCCACCCATTGATCAGAGTATCTAGTAGATAGATCTTGGTACATAGTTGTTCCCATCATAGGAATTTTTTGTTTTCTGTTGTAAGCAGAACCCTATGATTAGTATCACAGAGCCTTGATCTATGTGTAGATGCTTTTTGTATTGTGTAGTGTCACATATGAGTATGTGGGAATGATGATCATGTTATTGCTTCTTTGTTGTACTTTGGATATTGGTGGATAGTGGGATGAAGCGGTCCCAGGACAAAATTCTTTTACATGTCCTCGACATGAGACCTGTTCCACGCTTGATGTGCAAGTAGTTTTGCATAAGTGGATGTGAATTGTCTGGGTCTCTCCTACTATATAGTAAATATCTAATTGCATAAACGAAAGTTGTCAACAATTTGGTTATCCTCGCTGTGGTTCATGTTCGTAGGTATGAACGGTTCTATCTTGAAATCCCTAAGCCCACGAAACTTGCAATTGATAAATTAGAGGCGTCTAGTTTAGATTGTTGTTGGGCTAGTGTCATGATATGATGATGTTGTAAGCAGATGTATGATTTGATACTCTTAACACACATAGCGTAAGTTCCATAGACCTTGGCCTTACACATAGAGGTATGATAGTGACTATACCATGATGCACATGATGGAGATCGAGTGCAAGAACCATATCATTCCACTTACAAACATGTGATGTTTGATTGCATCTTATATTGATTATTTGGCTTATTAGAATAATAAGATGATGCATCATTTAGATATCAATATAAGAATGTGTTCTTCCTTAAGTATGCACCAATTATGTTTTGGTCGCCGCCCAGACATCACGTGATGATCCGGTGTTCTTGGATCCACGATCATATTTCTGTGTAAGACGCCATACACCTGCCAATACTAAGGTTCTTACTTACGAAAGCCTAGCATGTACGAGACATGGCCTCGGAACACGGACTAAAGGTTAATCATGAGTCATATGGTTGATATGATGTCATTTGATGCTCGCTAGCTACATCGACTCACGGATTATCAGACTTGGTGTAGTGGATTTGGTTCATGTAATCACCAAAAGGCACGAGGATGTCGTTTTGAGTGGGAGTTCATTCTTAATTTGGATTAGTTGAACTCAATCTATCATAAACTTAGTCTAAACTTTACAAATTCTGTTGTATATGGCACCACCGCTTTTAATTTCAATGTGTTCATGGACAAAGAGAAACTTGCAACCAACGGTAGCAACTTCACCGAATGGGCCATGAATTTTAGGATTCTCCTCTCTCGCGCACAAAAGCAATATATTTCTAGAAGCACCGCTAGGCTCCCCCACTGCTCGATATGCTCCTCCCTTGACGAGGAGAAGAATGTCTATCGCATCATCAGAGGACCACAACTTAGTTCATTGTGGCATATTGTATGGGCTAGAGCTGAACTCAAAGCATTTGGAACGGCAATGCATTTGATACAATGGGTGAGTTGAAAACGATTTTCTTTACACATGCTGATGTAGAGAGTTATAATGCTTCAGAAAAGTTCTTTAGCTTCATGATGGAAGAGAATAGCTCCGTAAGTGATCATGTACCCAAGATGTCGGGTTACGCCGATAAGCTTGTGTCTTTGGGAATAATGATTCCCATTGACTTAGGAATCCATCGTGTTTGCGCCTCTACCACCTAGCTATAAGAGCTTTGGTGATGAACTATAATATGCAAGGCATGAAGAAGTCTTCCCGAAGCTCGTCAATGCTTAAAACTCAAGTGGAGATCAAGAAAGAACATCAAGTGTTGATGATCAATAAGACCTCTGGTTTCGAGAAAGACAAGAAGGGAAAACGGAAGGGAAGTAAGCGTCAAGTTGTCGCCCTGAAAAGAAACCCGAGTTGGCCCTAAGTCCTGATCAGTGATATTATTGTAAGGGACCGCCACTAGAAGCGAATCCCCAAGTATTTGGCAAGAAGGCGGCAAGGAAAATAAAGTTATATATGATATACATGTTATTAATGTGTACTTGACTAGTACTCGTAGTAGCACCTGGGTATTTGATACCGGTTCAGTTGCTAATATTTGTAACTCGAATCAGGGGATGCCGAACAAGCGACTGCTAGCAAGGGGTGAGGTCAAGATGCGTGTCGGCAATGGATCAAGTGTTGATGTGATTGCCGTCGGAACGCTACCTCTCCACTTACCGTAGGGATTAGTAATAAACTTGAATAATTGTTATCTGGTGCCAGCACTGAGCATGAACATTGTATCTAGATCGTGTTTGATGCGAAGTGGTTATTCATTGAAATCTGAGAACAATGGTTGTTCTATTTATATGAATGAAATCTTTTATGGTCATGCACTGATGATGAATGGTTTATTTCTATTGGATCTCGATAATAATGTTACACATATTCATAATGTTGATGCTAAAAGGATTAAACTAAATGATGATATATCTGCATATATGTGGCACTGCCGTCTAGGTCATATTAGCGTTAAACGCATGAAGAAGCTCCATTCGGATGGACTTTTAGAATCACTTGATTTTGAATCATTTGATACATGTGAGACATGCATTATGGGCAAGATGACTAGAACGCCGTTTTCCGGTTCAATGGAACTATGATGACGATTGGAAATCATACATTCTGATGTATGTGGTCCAATGAGTGTGTCATGAGGTGGATATCGTTATTTTGTTACTTTCACGGATGATTTGAGTAGATACGGTTATATCTACTTGATGAAACACAAGTTTGAAACCTTTGAAAAGTTCAAGGAATTTCAGAGTGAAGTGGAAAATCATCGTAATAGAAAGATCAAATTTCTACGGTCCGACTATGGAGGTGAGTATCTAAGTTAGGAGTTTAGCACTATGAAAGAGTGTGGAATTGTTTCACAACTCACACCCGGAACACCACAATGAAATGGTGCTCTGAACATCGTAATCGCACTTTATTGGATATGGTTCGATCTATGATGCCTCTAACGGACTTGCCACGCTATTTTGGGGTTATGCACTAGAAACCGCTGCATTCACTTTAAATCGGCACCATCTAAATCCGCTGAAAAGACACCGTATGAATTGTGGTTTGGAAACAAACCTAAGTTATTTCAAAGTTTGGGATGCGATGTTTATGTGAAGAAACTTCAACCGATAAACTCGAACCCAAAGCAAAAATGCGCCTTCATAGGATACACTAAGGAAACTATTGGCTATTCCTTCTATCACAGATTCGAGGCAAGGTTTTGTTGCCAAGAATGGATCCTTTCTAGAGAAAGAGTTTCTCACGAAAGGTGTGAGTAGTCAGAAGGTAGAACTCGAAGAGGTTATTGAACCTTCTCTTCATAGTATGGCGAGTAGCGCAGTGTCGGAAGTCATTCCGAAATTGGCTTCACCAATTGAAGAGGGAACTAATGATAATGATCATGAAACTCCAAAAGAGAGTACTACCGAACCTCGCAGGTCTAGTAGGACGCGGGCCGCTCCCCAGCTATACGGAAACCCGGTTATGAATTTCATGGGTGATGAAAGTGATGACCCGCTGACGATGAAGAAGCGATGATGAGCCTGGATTCCAACAATGGTTAGAAGCCATGAAACCGAGATGGAATCCATGTACGTAAAAACCAAGTTTGGAACTTGGTGGACTTACCTCACGACCGAAAAGGCCATGGAGAATAAATGGATTTTCAAAAGGAAAACTGTTGATGGTAATGACCGTCATAAAGCTCACTTGTCACAAAGGGGTTTAAAAATTCAAGGAGTTGACTATGATGATACATTCTTCCGTGGCGATGCTACAGTCAGTTAGGAGTATGTTAGCAATTGCTGCATATGTCGAGTATGAGATCTGGCAGATGGATGTCAAAACCACGTTCCTCAATGGCAATATTGTAGAAGAGTTGTATATGATACAACCAAAGGGTTTTGCTGATCCTAAGGATGCTAACAAGGTATGCAAGCTTCAGCGATCCATCTATGGACTGAAGCACGCATCCTGGAGTTGGAATCTCTGCTGATGAGGTGATCAAAGAGTTTGGATTTGTCCAAACTTATGGAGAGGCTTGTATTTACAAGAAAATGAGTGGGAGCAATGTGGCATTTCTGATATTATATGTGGATGACATATTATTGATTGGAAATGGTATAGATCTTTTAAACATTGTTAAAAGTTATCTAAACAGCAAATTTTCAATGAAGGACCTAGGTGAAGTGTCATACATATTAGGCATAAAGATCTATAGAGATAGATCTAGGCGCCTAATTGGGCAATCACAAAGTACATACCTTGATAAGATTTTAAAGAAGTTTAAATGGACAAAAGTAAGAAGGGTTCTTACCTATGTTGCAAGGCAAGACATTGAGTAAGACTCAAATCCGGCTACAGCGGAAGAAAGAGAGATAATGGACAAAGTCCCCTATGCTTCAGCCATAGGCTCTATAATGTACGCCATGCTATGTATAAGACCGGATGTGGCACATGCTATTAGTTTGACTAGTAGGTACCAATCGGATCCAGGTTCGGAACACTGGATAGCGGTCAAGAATATCCGTAAGTACTTGCGAACAACTAAGGATATGTTTCTTGTGTATGGAGGTGAAGAAGAGCTCGTCGCTAAGTGTTATGTTGATGCTAGCTTTGAAACTGATCCAGATGACCCTAAGTCTCAATCCGGATACGTATTTCTCATGAATGGTGGAGCGGTTAGTTGGAGGAGTTCCAAACAACCCGTGGTGGCGGGATCAACAACGGAGGCCGAATATGTTGTCGCTTCGGAAGCGGCTCAGGAAGAGGTTTGGATGAAGCAGTTCATATCCGAACTAGGTGTGGTTGCGAGCATGTTGGACCCAATGGTGATCTATTGTGACAGCAATGGTGCCATTGCCAATGCCAAAGAACCAAGGTCTCACAAAAATTCCAAGCATATTAAGCGCCGGTTTCACTCCATCCGCGAGCATGTCAAAGATGGAGATATAAAGATTTGTAAAGTGCATACGGATCTCAATGTAGCAGTTCCGTTACCTAAAACTCTCCCTAGATCAAAACATGATCAACACCAGAAATCCATGGGTGTTAAATTTATCACTATGTAACTAGATTATTGTCTCTAGTGCAAGTGGGAGACTGAAGGGAATATGTCCTGAGACGCAATAGTAAAGTGTTTATTATGTATATTCCAAGTATATGATAGATGTTTATTTTGCATGCTATAATTGTATTAATACGAAAACATTAATACATGTGTGTTTAATAAACAAATAGAAAGTTCCTAGTTATGCCTCTCTCATAAACTACCTCGTTGATTAACAAGATGATCAAGATTTCCTGATCATGGACATTGGATGTTGTTAATAACAAGGTCACAACATTAGTGTAATGGTGTGATGAATATTCATACTAAGTATCACATTACGATCAAAGTCATTGAGTTTATACATCATACGAAGTGATCCTAATCCTTAGACCATGAGATCATGTCAATCACTAACACCAGAAGAGTATCTTGATAACATCAAACGTCACACCGTAACAGGTTGATTATAAAGATGGGTTCAGTACTACTAAAGTGTTATGTTGAGGCCCATGGATCGAGAGTGGATTTTGTCCATCCCTATGACGGATAGATATGCTCCGGTCCCTCTCGGTGATATCGCATTGGTTACCTTGCAAGCAAGTGATTTGATCATTAGAATGTTATATCACGGGAATGAGAAAAGAGTACATGTCAGTAACGAGATCAAACTAGGTACGTAGATACCGATGATCGAATCTCTAACATGTAATATATCGCGAAACAAAGGGATTAAGATACTAGCGTAAAAGGTTCTTGCGATCACAAGAAAGTCATCGCTGAATGTGTGGGGGTCAGTATGGACCTCCAGGTCCTGCTTATGATTATTGATCTGAGAGGGGTCTCGATCATGTCCGCATTATTCGTGAACCGTAGGGTGACACACTTAAGAGACACCGACATCCATCTGGAGCAAAACTTCCATGCCGGAAAGAATAACAAGCGCATGAATTTATTTCACTAGATACCGAAACAGGTTTTCGGGTGAAATTGCAGAAAGTGTTTTTGCATGTGAAATGAAATACTAGCAATGGTTTATATGTGAATGTTTTTCATTAAAGTAATTGACAAAATTCTGAATAAATAAATGGAGTTTTATTTAATGAGAGTTTGCATTAAATTTGGTGGAAATTTAATGGGAATTTGAGTGGGTTTTTGAGTGGAGGGAATTGAAAGGGATTTTTGTGAGTGGAGTGTCACCCACATGAATGAGGGGAGGGAAAGGGGCAGCCCCCATGCGTCGGCCACCCCCTTGGGTTTCCCCCTCTCCTATAAAAGGAGCCCCCCTCCTCACTTCTCACTCACACCTCCTCGTGAAGGATCTCTCTCATCCTCTAGTATTTATTCCCCATGGTCTCGGACTAGCGAGATACATGTTCCCGGTGGCTATTCGGCAAGAAAGAGTTGTGCTTCCGCTGAATCGCTGGAGCGAGGAGGTGGAGGTTGCTCGGTGCCTCAGACGTATGTGCGAGCATAGATGCGCCGCTGATTTGCGGTGCTAGGACTTCCTGTCGATCTTGAGATCGGCAAGAGATCGTCTACATCAACCATGAGTTCGGACTCGTTAAGCTTTGTCAGTCTTCAAGGGTATGTTCTCTATGGATGTATATCTGCCCGTTGATTGTATCTAGTAGACATATCTTGGTACATAGTTGTTCCCATCGTAGGGAATTTTTTGTTTTCTATGTTGCGAACCCTACACCTTTACCAGTTCCACTCTTCAATAGCGCTTCACTCCCCGACAACGGCGCCAGAAAATAGTCTTGATGACCCACAAATATAGGGGGTGTGTCGTAGTACTTTCGATAAATAGAAGTGTCAATCCCAACGAGGAGCAGAAGGTGTTGGAATTATGCCCTAGAGGCAATAATAAAGCTGTTATTATTATAATTCTTGTTCATGATAATGTTTATATTCCATGCTAGAATTGTATTAAGCGGAAACTTTAATACTTGTGTGGTTTGTGAACAACACCGTGTCCCTAGTATGCCTCTATGGACTAGCTCATTGATTAATGATGGTTAAGGTTTCCTAACCATGGACATGAGTTGTCGACATTAATGAGATCATATCATTGGGAGAATGATATGGTGGATGCAGACCAAACTAAGCGAAGCAATTAGATCGTGTCATCGTGTTCGCTTTTGGCGCTTTTCTTATGTCAAATATTATATTCCTTAGACCACGAGATAATACAACTCCCTGGTATCGGAAGAAAGCTTTGAGGTCATCAAACGTCATCCTATGAGAGGGTGATCATAAAGGTGCCTCTCAGGTGATCGGAAAGTATCTGTTGGGTTGTATGTATCGAGATGGGATTTGTCCTCCCAAGTTGGAGATATACTTGCCCACTCGATGTCGATATCAACACCGCTTGCAAGCATGTGGTTAAGGAGTTAATCACAAAGTGATATCGGATTACGGAACGAGTAAAGTACTTGCTGTGAACGAGATTGAACTAGGTATGACGATACCGACGATTGAATCTCGGGCAAGTAAAATATCGCGAGACGAAGGGAATATATATATATGGGATTGATTGAATCCTGGCATCGTGGTTCATCCGATATGATCATCGATGACTGTGTGGGAGTCAATATGGGTTACTGCACCCCGCTGATTATTGATAGAAGATCATGTTCATATTCTCGAACCGCAGGTCACACTTAACGTGTCTCGACGCTAGGATAGATTGGATAATTGGTTTATGAGTTTTTGTTCGGAGTCTCGTATGGGATCCGGGACATCACGAGAGGTTCCGGAGTGGTCCGGAGAATAAGATTCATATAAGGCAGTGCAGTTTTTGGAGTTCGGAATTGTTCCGGGTTAATCGGTGTACCGAAGCTTCTAGAACCTTCCGGAAGGGGACCAACGTGGCCCCACCTTCCGGGAGGGGGCATGGGCCTATGAGGGAGTGCCCTGGCCGCATTGGGCCAGGGTCACAAGGCCCCATAGGTCCCAGCCGGCCAAGGGGGTTTTAAACTCGAGATAGACCTTCTAGAAGGGGGGGTTTCCTTGCCCCCCACTCCTTATCCTTTGGGGCCGCTGCTTTGGGCTTGGGGGAGGGGCTAGGGTTGCGCCCCCCCTCTATATAAAGAGGGGTGGGGTCGCACCAACCCCCTACACCTTCCCCTCCAACCCTAGCCGCCCTGCTGCCCTTCCTCTCTCCCTCCCGACTGTTTGTAGGCGAAGCCCTGCTGCAGAAATTCTCCACCATATACACCATGCCGTCGTGTTGTAGATCCAATCCATCTCTCCACCATACTTGCTGGTCCGAGGAAGGAGGAGACGTCGAGGTGCTGCACGTGTGCATCTCACGGAGGCACCGCCACTTGTGGTGCTAGATTGGATCGGATCGCGAGGAGGAGAAGCGAGTACGACTACATCACCCACGTTCCGATTTAACGCCCGGCCTGGAATCTTCAAGGGTATGAATATCTAATCCAATCTCTCTCGTTGTTTGCATCTCCTAGATTAGATCTTGGCTTTCCCTCTGTTCGCATCCGTAGAAAATTTTGATTTACTATGCCGCGAAACCCTTCAGAAGGTGTTGACTAGTGGTATGGAGCAGGAAATATCTGTAAATACTTAACAAACGGTGTTTTAGGGGTTTTCTAAATAAGCAAGGAAATAAAGTGCAAGTAATAAAGACAACAAGCAATTGCATCAAGTGGACCAATCCTTTCTTAGCAAAGGAAAAGCCGGTGGAAATACTTATAAGGACCAAACGTTCTCGAGGACACATAGGAATTATGTCAAGTGCTTTCGCTTCAAATAGCTGAGTAGTCTTCTTTGGTTTTGTAAGAGTTGTGTGGGTGAACCTATGCTAATGTACCAACCTTACTTGGACTAATAAATATTTTTGATTAAACCCCTTGTGTCACATCCCAAATTTTAGATTTGGTCTTGCATATCATTCATATCATTGCATCATATCTTTCCATGCAAAACCGTCGAGTAGAAAGGTTCGGCGAAACGCTATCCTCAAAACCCTATTTTATTTTGCTACGAGGTTCCTGCGGGAAGCTTTAGTAGGACTTGCGACAACCACCCCTGTAGGTTAGTGGTTTCGCTCAAACCTTGACGCTAGATTGTTCCCCTCGACCATACGAACCCGTAGGCGCAAGAATCGCTCGAATCGGAGCTCGTACGGAAAAGCTTCGGCCATTTTAGTAAACCGCCGGAAAACGGTCCGAAAATTTGGACCGATTTCCGAGTTCTAGTCTAACTCTGCGCCGTTTCAGTTTAGGATTCCGTGCGAAGGGCCACAAAAGGGACCCCACCAGGGCCTCGGGCCCCGTGCCCGACTCCTGCCCCGCGCGATCGCCCGCCGCCATCTCCTCCTGCGCGCGCGCCCGCCTCCCGAGGCCGCCCGCCGCCACCGCCATCCGCCTTGGCCGCCGCCGGCCGTCGCCATCCCCGCCGCCAGCAGGTCCGGCCGCCGCCGCCTCTCTCTCTCCTCTCCGTTTCGCCCGCGCCACCCCGATCCCGCGCCAAGGACGCGATCGCCGCTGCGCCGATCCCGCCGCCAGCCGTTGCCGCCCGCTTATCGCTACACGCCACTCAAAGACGCGAGCCTTCATTGCCAGAAGCTGCCGCGCCGCCGCTTGCTACTGAAGCGCGCTGCCGAGCTACCGCGCCACGCCGCCAAGCCGCCGCTCGGGCCGCCGCTGCTTGCTACCGTACCGCCAGATGTCGTGATGCACTATCATACAGACGCGACACGTGCATGCACGCACGCACACCCGCACGTACGCGCGCCACCTTGCGCGCGCGATGATTTTTCTCGACCCGTTCGTTGACCATCTCCGTCCGTGCAGGAAGAACCCCGACGCCGGAACCGATCGCCACCACCGTCCGGAACTCGCCGCACCTTCCGGAGCCCGTTTCGTCGTTTGTTTCCGGTAAGACAGCAGTCACCGTCAGATCTCAGATCAGCGGCTTAGATCATTCGTTGACTGGTCAGCACCCAGGCGTTGACTAGTCAGACGCCCAGTCAGCACTCCAACAACAGACGAGTTGACCAGTCAACAGACACAGTTGACTGGGTCAATTTCGTTAATCCTTTAGTTGGCAGATTTCGGTAGAATCTTGTAAATTGCGTAGAAATTAAACCGCTTGGCCAAAAATTGCAAATAAAATATGTGTAGGTTCAGTGAGTCGTGTAGAATCTTGCTATACCTTTGGTTCAGACTTTTGCAGCAAGGTTTAGTACATTTTAATCAAACTAGTTAGTGGACTTTTCGGAGTAATAAATTCGTAGAAAAAGTTTCATAGCTCCAAAAATCGCGTATGATATGTCCCTGAACTCGTGGGAACGAGGGGAATCTCATCGTGAATTAAAAAGATAGGCTTACAGTAAAAACTTCTGCAGAAACTGTCTAGTGGCTTTCTGCAGTGTTTTAATTACTCCGGGAGTTTATAATTCCTTTTCGAGTAATTCCAGTTGGTACTGTTTCTAATCAACGATCCCTATGCGGTAGAATTTTCCCAAGATTTTACGAACAGTATACTATCGGTAGTGAATTATTTAAGTTCTAGCTCTAGTTTTGAGCACTACTTTCACTTAATAGTTTTCCTAGCGCTAAAACTATTTTCCATGCATGCAATCGGTAGTATTATGGTATAGGATGTTGTGGTGCAGCTGTAGCACCAATTCACTTGTCGCTCTTGCATTCATGCATCATATTTGTTGCATATGTTGTGGATTGTTTGTTTATGATTGCAATTATATCGTGTAGATTGTGACGAGTGCAACGCTTGCTCGTGTGTGGATTGTTCTTCCGACTGCTACAACCAAGGCAAGTAGATGCTACTTTGTTCATGATATCGTCCTACTATTTTTAATGCATTGTCGTGTATTTTGTAGTTGCATGTGTAGGATGATACTATCGCTATGCTATGTCCTATTATGTGGTAGGGCTTTCCTTGTAGATGAAACACCGTTGGTAGATGTGCTTAGCCATGCTATGTTGAACGAGGGCTGGGTTACATCATTGAGACTTGTTTCTAAAAGTATTGGTTTGTGAAAACTAAAACAACTTAATCAATGAATCTCCTGGGTGTGATGGTATTGATAATTTTGGTGGTTTCATTGCGGAAAGGCACCTGGTATCAAGAGAGAATGATTGGTTTCTTTGTGTAGCTTACGTGTACAACCATGTGCCAATAATGGAATGGGCGGTTGGTTGGACTTAGTAGGTTGTGGTAACCCGAACCCGCGTATCCAGAGATGTAGAATTTTGGTAGGTTGGACCGGTGCGCGTCGGGATTGGGGAGCTACTTCCTGAACGGTCTCAACTTGGACTTCTCCCTATCATAACCCAACATGAGAGTGATGGTACGAGCTGTGCTGGCCAAGTAAAATTGTTAAAGTGTACTAACCTCTGCATAGTGTTTAATCTAATCGATTAGCCGTGTCCCCGGTTATGGACAACTGAGTTGCTTGATATTGATTCCATGACATGTTTATCGCTCATTCTAATTTCATAATTGTTTTAATATTGTTGGGTTAACTTAATTGGGATCTTTTCAAAGAAAATCAAAAACTGTTTATGGAAGTAGGACAAGTTATTTGCAAATGCAAGCGCATACAGCTCCACTTGCCAAATATGCATGTAGATGTTAGTACTATTGTCTCATTTACTAGCTCTACTTGCCATAATGCTCCATGTATTGACCCTTCGGGCTGCTACGCTTCATGTTGCAGTTATTCCGATTCGAGTAATCGATATAGGCCACGTACTCCACCGGTACTTGTTCACTTGTGGGCAATTTGAAGAATGGAGGATTTACTTTGTTTATGTTGCTACCTGAATAATTTGAGCTAGCCTTGAGCTAAGCTTTTATTATAATAATGGTACTCTGGATCTTCGTTATTTATGATACACGGATATTTTGCTATGTTATCTATCTTACTCTATTGTGGGCCAATGAACCGATCCAGGGATTGGCATGTCACATAGAGGCCATGGTCTTTTCAGAACCGCGGTGTTACAGGATGGTATCAGAGCCCGTGTGTCGACTGTAGGATCGTTACCTAGGATTGGATTAGGAAGCCATAGACTTATTAAAGCCTATATTAACTCTGTCTTTCATCTTATGCCTTTCACCCTCGTAAATTCTTACCATATGCTATTCTCACACTTTCCTCTTTTATTTGATAGATGGGAGAAGTCAGGACTGAGTATGCCACCATGGAGTCACCAAGGCCCTTTGCAAGGCAGTTAGCTCAGCTCTCGCAGTCATTGGGATTGCCACTGCCCATGTTCAAGGGAAGAAGTTTGTACACCTATGGATATGGAGAGGATGCATGGGAGATCACCACTTTCATATTCAGAGATGCCGCCTTGCCAAATCCAGTGCACTTGATCTACACAAAGACATACTGCAACTGGGGACTTGGAATCAACTTGGCCATACATGAAGCCTTGTCTCGCCAGTGCCATAATGTCCGACACCTACTACCAGCAGATTCACCCTACCGTAACTATGGAAGGCGTGATGAAGATGGGAACATTGTGGTTACCCCGGGCGACAGGAACAACATGCCTCCCCGTCGGAGGCACATAGAGGACATGGAAAGGGAGAATGGAGCTCTAGCAGAGAAGGTGAGGATGATAAAGGAGATTGCAGATTTTACTAGCAATGGTATGGTGGTCCAAGGACAGGAGATTGACACTTTGCATGAAGCTGTGGGAGTTCTGGAGAATGCCTCGATAGCCGAGATGCAACCATAGCACATCTTCATGGTACTGTGCAGGAGAACACCCAGAACATACATCAATTGCAAGAGACAGTCCAGGAAAGGGATCAAACTATTGAAGCTATGACAGCCCAGATTGCCGCTCTCCAAGCACAACTGAATCCACCCTCTGATGATGAAAATGGAGATGATGGCAACAATGGAGATGATGATGATGAGGACGAGGATGATGATGATGGAGACGATGATGGTGGAGGAGATGAAGTTGTTGCAGTTGCAGCTGAGAATGAAGAAGAAGAGGAGGATCCAGAGGAGGTGGAGTTTGAGGTTTCAAGTGATGATTCAGGAGAGGTGTACACTTCGCCGCCATGGTTGTACCACGAGCCGAAGCGCCAACGCATGACAGCAAGGACCTACTGCAACCTCTTCAAGAAGTAGATAGAAGTCCACCAATTAGTCCTCGTTAGGTAAACTCGTTAGGTTTAGTCTCGATCATTGTGAAGCTTAGTTCGTGTTAGTTTAAGAGTGATTAGTTGCTTATTTGTGTACTCCAATATCCCAGGAATTTTTGTGCGAATTTTTAATGAAAGAGTTATGGCAATTTGGTTACTATCTGTGTTATTTTCGCTGCAGTTTTTCTGCTGATACAGCAGTACTGCGCGATTTTTCATATTTTTCTGGTAACTCGGAAAAATCTGAAAAAAATTGGGCTGGTGCGAAACTCTCTGTGCTATATGCAAAAAAATCAGCTAAATTTTCTGACGAGTTTAAGTCAGCCGGAAAAATTCGCGAACGCTGCTGGACTATTCTGGCAGATTGCTGTTTTGGTTGCTTAGTTGATCTATTGTTTAGTTAACCATTGCCAACTCTTGTAAAACTATTTCAGTAGGTATATACTGCTAGGATAACACCTGGGATGTTGCTGGACCGCTTGTTTGATGATGTGTTGCTTGCTTGTGATTGTCTGCTATTGTTTGTTGTTGTTTGACCATATGCATGGGTAGAATCCTATTGTCGTAGTTGATTCTTTCTAAACTTACCTGTGTTGAACCGCAGATGCCTCCCCGCCGTCAACCCACTGAGCTGGAGCAACTCATGGCAGCTCAGGCACAGCTGACCCAAGTGATGACTCAGTTCATGGCGAATCAGAACAACAACAATGGAAACAATCAGCCTCAGGGAGATGCTCTCACCAGATTTCTGAGGCTAAGGCCAGCTAAGTTTTCTACTGCAACGGAACCAATGGTTGCTCTCGACTGGTTGCGTTCCGTCAACAAGGATCTAGTAACTGTTGGATGCACTGATGCAGAGAAGGTGAGGTTTGCCGCCACCTCCCGGAGGGACCAGCCGCTTCTTGGTGGGACACATTTCAGATCACCCACCCGCTGGATACCGTGGACTTGGGCAATGTTTGAGGAAGGTTTCAGACCAACCACGTGTCTTCGTGGAGTTCTGAGCCTGAAGAGGAAGGAGTTCCACAACCGCGCCAAACCAATCGCTCCGTGGCGTAGTACATTGAGGAGTTCAACAACCTGTCCCGTTATGCACTGAGGATGTTGACACCGATGCAAAAAGAAGGAGAGATTCTGGATGGCCTCATTGATGAGCTTTCCGTGCAGCTACTGGTGGTTTATTGCCCCACTTTCCAGGAGCTTATGGACAAGGCCAGGATCTTGGAAGGGAAGCACAAGCAGGTGGAAAGCCGCAAGAGAAAGAACAACAATCACCACTGTGGCTCACACCACAAGTCTCGCACTTCATATGATGGATACTCCAAGCATGGAGGGAGTGACCATGGGAGCCATGACCCGCCACCATGGAGGCGATGGACATCATCATGACAACCATAGGAGCAGCCACCACAGCCACAAGGGAGGACACTCTCACCATTCTGGAGGACACGGTGGACATGACCGCAACCGTGATCGCAGCTTTGTGAAGAAGGATCTGAGTGAGGTGACGTGCTTCAAGTGTAAACAAAAGGGACACTATGCTGACAACTGTCCGGAGAGGAAAGGACTGAAGCCAACCAACAATGAGAAGGCCACAGTGAACCACATGAATGTGGAGGAGATTCCAGACGAGCCTGACCTTGTGATTGGTAAGTTCCCAATCAACACTTACCCTGCACTTATACTTTCGATACCGTGCATCGCATTCATTCATATCAAGGGCATTTGTGGATAAGTATAAGTTACCCAACGAAGTCTATGAAGAGGTCTTTTAGAGTGAGTTCACCAGAGGAGATATGATAGCTAGTGCGGATGCATGATTTAACCTGTGAGGATTGGAACACACAACTTCATTGCACATTTGGTTGTGTTGGATTCACGATTAGACGTTATTCGGTATGGATTGGATGTCTATGCATGGGGACACATAGATTGTGCACATGAGCTGTTTCACTCAAAACCCGGATGGTAAGAGGATTAGATTCAAGTCACCGCATCGACCAGGAAGGTGTAAGTTGAATTCTCTTAAGGGGTTAGCATGGATATTGTGCTGATTAGGGATTACCCGACGTGTTTCGGAAGAGCTGCCAGAATGCCACACAGGAAGTAGAGTTTCTCATCGACCTGATGCCGGGAACATGACCAATAGCAAAGAAACCATATAAGATGGATGTGGATGAGCTGAAGGAATTGAAGAAGCAGCTGAAGGAGCAGTTGGACAAGGGATTCATTCAGCCTAGTTCATCGTCATGGGGTGCACCTGTTCTGTTTGTGGAGAAGAAAGACAGCACCAAGAGATTAGTGGTGAACTATCGCTCGCTGAATGAAGTAACCATCAAGAACAAGTACCCTCTGCCAAACATAAATGATTTGTTTGATCAACTGGAAGGAGCAAAGGTGTTCAGCAAGATTGATCTGTGATCTGGCTACTTTCAATTGAAGATCCGGAAGGAGGATGTACCAAAAACCTCCTTCACCACTAGGTATGGTTTATATGAGTATACAGTTATGTCTTTTGGACTAACGAATGCCCCGGCATATTTCATGACCATGATGAACAAGGTATTTATGGAGTACTTGGACAAGTTCGTGGTGGTGTTTATTGATGACATACTGATATATTCCAAGGATGATGCTGAGCATGAGAAACATCTGCGACTGATTATGGAGAAACTAAGGGAACACCAGCTGTATGCCAAATTCAGCAAGTGTGAATTCTGGCTTAACACCGTTGGGTTTCTTGGACACGTAGTGTCAGGAGAAGGAGTCAAGTTGATCCAAGCAAAGTGACTGCAGAATCGAGTGGGAAGCACCCAAGAATGCGGGAGAGATTCGAAGCTTTTTGGGACTTGCTGGATATTACAGGAGGTTCATTGAAAACTTTTCCAAGATTGCAAAGCCGATGACTGAACTTCTGAAGAAGGAGAGGAAGTTTGAATGGACAGACGTATGTGAAGCCAGCTTTCAGGAACTGAAGCATCGACTAGTGTTTGCACCTGTTCTGTGTTTACCAGATCTTCAGAAGGATTTCCAAGTGTACTGTGATGCTTCTCGACAGGGACTTGGGAGTGTGCTGATGCAAGATGGGAGAGTAGTGTCATATGCCTCGCGACAACTCAAGCACCATGAGCGGAATTACCCCACACACGACTTGGAGTTAGCGTCAGTGGTTCATGCGCTCAAGGTATGGAGACATTACTTAATGGGAAAACACTGCGATGTGTACACCGACCACAAGAGCCTGAAGTACATATTTACAGAGAAGGAACTGAATATGAGACAAAGGAGATGGTTGGAGATTATCAAGGACTATGATATGAATCTACAATACCACCCAGGAAAGGCCAATGTGGTAGCAGATGCTCTGAGCCGGAAGGTTTATGCCAATGGGTTGACAATTGGTGAATTTCCCGAGGATTTGTGCAAGAAATTCAAGGACCTTAGACTGGAGGTAGTATCTGAAGGATATTTGGCAACAATGGAAGTCCAACCAATGGTACATGACAGGATCATAAAGGCTCAGATAGGAGACAAGGAAATAGATGAGATAAAGGAAAAGATGAAGGAGAATCGGGAAAAGGATATTCGCAAGGATGATCATGGTACCTTGTGGTACGGAGATCGCTTGTGTGTGCCCAACGACCCTGAAATAAGGGAGTTGATTTTGCAGGAGGCTCATAACTCGCCATACTCCATACATCCGGGCAACACAAAGATGTATATGGATTTGAAGAGCAGATTTTGGTGGAACAACATGAAGGGAGATATCGCCAAGCATATTGCCCTATGTGATGTGTGCAGCCGAGTGAAGGCGGAACACCAGAAGCCAGCAGGACTGCTACAGCCATTGCCTGTGCCGGATTGGAAGTGGGATAGAGTGGGAATGGACTTTATCACAGGATTGCCCAGGACCAGGTCAGGATATGACTCCATTTGGGTAGTGGTCGACCATTTAACCAAGGTAGCCCACTTTATTCCGGTGAAGACAACCTACACGAGTGCAAAGTTGGCCAAGATTTACATGGACAGAATTGTGTGCCTACACGAGGTTCCCAAGAGTATCGTATCTGATAGAGGCACCCAATTTACCTCACACTTCTGGCGCCAGTTACACGAGTCACTTGGCACTAGATTGGAGTTTAGCACAGCGTTTCACCCACAGACTGATGGACAGACCGAGAGGGTGAATCAGATTTTGGAGGACATGCTGAGAGCTTGCGCTTTGGCTCATGGTTCTAGTTGGGATGAGAATTTGCCGTATGCTGAGTTTTCCTACAACAACAGCTATCAAACCAGCATCAAGACGTCACCGTTAGATGTGCTGTATGGGAAACGATGCCGTACACCATCGCTATGGGATGGAGTAGGAGAACGCCAGTTGTTTGGGCCTGATTTGATCAAGGACGCTGAGGAGAAGGTCGCCTTGATTAGAGACAGGCTGAAGGTAGCACAATCAAGGCAGAAGAGCTACGCTGACGCCAAGCGCAAGGAAGTGGTGTATGAGATAGGTGATAGAGCATACCTCAGAGTGTCACCACTTCGTGGGATCAAGAGATTTGGTATTAAGGTAAGCTGGCACCTCGATTTATTGGACCGTATCGAGTCTTAGCACGCAAAGGAGAAGTTGTTTATCAGTTGGAGTTGCCAGAAGCTCTATCCGCTGTTCACAATGTGTTCCACGTATCCCAGCTGAAGAAGTGCCATCCGAAGATGGTGGACACACCATTGAGAGACACTGTACCGCTAGAGGAGGTTCAGCTTGAGAATGATTTGACCTATGAGGAGAAACCGGTCAAAATTCTGGAGACAGCAGAAAGGACTACCCGAACCAAGACGATCAAGTTTTGCAAGGTGCAGTGGAGCCACCACACCGAAGAGGAAGCCACTTGGGAGCGTGAGGATGACATCCGAGAGGACTACCCACACCTATTTGCTAGCCGCGCCGAATCTCGAGGACGAGATTCATCTTAAGGGGTTTGTCTTGTCACATCCCAAATTTTAGATTTGGTCTTGCATATCATTCATATCATTGCATCATATCTTTCCATGCAAAACCGTCGAGTAGAAAGGTTCGGCGAAACGCTATCCTCAAAACCCTATTTTATTTTGCTACGAGGTTCTGCGAAGCTTTAGTAGGACTTGCGACAACCACCCCTGTAGGTTAGTGGTTTCGCTCAAACCTTGACGCTAGATTGTTCCCCTCGACCATACGAACCCGTAGGCGCAAGAATCGCTCGAATCGGAGCTCGTACGGAAAAGCTTCAGCCGTTTTAGTAAACCGCCGGAAAACGGTCCGAAAATTTGGACCGATTTCCGAGTTCTAGTCTAACTCTGCGCCGTTTTAGTTTAGGATTCCGTGCGAAGGGCCACAAAAGGGACCCCACCAGGGCCTCGGGCCCCGTGCCCGACTCTGCCTCGCGATCGCCGCCCATCTCTCTCCTTCGCCTGAGGCCCGAGCCGCCCGCCACCGCCATCCGCCTTGGCCGCCGCTGCCTCGCCCGACGCCGCCAGTTCGCCGCTGGCCGCCGCCATCCCCCCGCCAAGAGGTCCGGCCGCCGCCTCTCTCTCTCTCCGTTCCAGCCCGCCGCTGCGCCACCCGCATCCCGCGCCGCGCTGCCGCCTGCCGCCATCGCCCGCCTCGCCGCCGCCCGCAGCCAGCCGCCGCGCTACCGCTTATCGCCACGCCACGCCAGACGCGAAGGCTGCCACGCGTTGCCACAGCCGCCGCTCGCCGCTACGCCGCTGCTGCCGCTCGCTGCCGCCGCCGCTACCACAAGCTGCCCGCCATGTAGCTTGCCGCGCTACGTCACGCTGCCAGCCGATGCCAGATGCATCGCTGCAAGACGCGACACGCAGTATGCACGCACGCACCAAGACGCACGCTGCGCCGCCTTGCCGCTGGCGATTTTTCTCGACCCATTCTTTGACCATCTCCGTCCGTGCAGGAAGAACCCCGACGCCGGAACCGATCGCCACCGCCGTCCGGAACTCGCCGCACCTTCCGGAGCCCGTTTCGTCGTTTGTTTCCGGTAAGACAGCAGCCACCGTCAGATCTCAGATCAGCGGCTTAAATCGTTCGTTGACTGGTCAGCACCCAGGCGTTGACTAGTCAGACGCCCAGTCAGCGCCCAGTCAGCAGACGAGTTGACCAGTCAACAGACACAGTTGACTGGGTCAATTTCGTTAATCCTTTAGTTGGCAGATTTCGGTAGAATCTTGTAAATTGCGTAGAAATTAAACCGCTTGGCCAAAAATTGCAAATAAATTATGTGTAGGTTCAGTGAGTCGTGTAGAATCTTGCTGTACCTTTGGTTCAGACTTTTGCAGCAAGGTTTAGTACAGTTTAATCAAAGTAGTTAGTGGCCTTTTCGGAGTAATAAATTTGTAGAAAAAGTTTCATAGCTCCAAAAATTGCGTATGATATGTACCTGAACTCGTGGGAACGAGGGGAATCTCATCATGGATTAAAAAGATAGGCTTACAGTAAAAACTTCTGCAGAAACTGTCTAGTGGCTTTCTGCAGTGTTTTAATTACTCCGGGAGTTTTATAATTCCTTTTCGAGTAATTCCAGTTGGTACTGTTTCTAATCAGCGATGCCTATGCGGTAGAATTTTCCCAAGATTTTACGAACAGTATACTATCGGTAGTGAATTATTTAAGTTCTAGCTCTAGTTTTGAGCACTACTTTCACTTAATAGTTTTCCTAGCGCTAAAACTATTTTCCATGCATGCAATCGGTAGTATTATGGTATAGGATGTTGTGGTGCAGCTGTAGCACCAATTCACTTGTCTCTCTTGCATTCATGCATCATATTTGTTGCATATGTTGTGGATTGTTTGTTTATGATTGCAATTGTATCGTGTAGATTGTGACGAGTGCAACGCTTGCTCATGTGTGGATTGTTCTTCCGACCGCTACAACCAAGGCAAGTAGATGCTACTTTGTTCATGATATCGTCCTACTATTTTCAATGCATTGTCGTGTATTTTGTAGTTGCATGTGTAGGATGATACTATCGCTATGCTATGTCCTATTATGTGGTAGGGCTTTCCTTGTAGATGAAACACCGTTGGTAGATGTGCTTAGCCATGCTATGTTGAACGAGGGCTGGATTACATCATTGAGACTTGTTTCTAAAAGTATTGGTTTGTGAAAACTAAAACAACTTAATCAATGAATCTCCTGGGTGTGATGGTATTGATAATTTTTGGTGGTTTCATTGCGGAAAGGCACCCAGGTATCAAGAGAGAATGATTGGTTTCTTTATTGTGTAGCTTACGTGTACAACCATGTGCCAATAATGGAATGGGCGGTTGGTTGGACTTAGTAGGTTAATGGTAACCGAACCACGTATCCAGAGATGTAGAATTTTGGTAGGTTAGACCGGTGCGCGTCGGAATTGGGGAGCTACTTCCTGAACGGTCTCAACTTGGACTTCTCCCTATCATCACCCAAAATGAGAGTGATGGTACGAGCTGGGCTGGCCAAGTCACATGGGTAAAGTGTACTAACCTCTGCAGAGTGTTTAATCTAATTGATTAGCCGTGTCCCGGGTTATGGACAACTGAGTTGCTTGATATTGATTCCATGACATGTTTCTCGCTCATTCTAATTTCATAATTGTTTTAATATTGTTGGGTTAACTTAATTGGGATCTTTTCAAAGAAAATCAAAAACTGTTTATGAAAGTAGGACAAAGTTATTTGCAAATGCAAGCCAGACACAGCTCCACTTGCCAAATATGCATGTAGATGTTAGTACTATTGTCTCCTTTACTAGCTCTACTTGCCATACATTCCATGTATTGACCCTTCGGGGCTGCTACGTTTCATGTTGCAGGTCATTCCGATTCTGAGTAATCGATATAGGCCACGGTACTCCACTCGGCACTTGTTCACTTGTGGGCAATTTGAAGAATGGAGGATTTACTTTGTTTATGTTGCTACCTGAATAATTTGAGCTAGCCTTGAGCTAAGCTTTTATTGTAATAATGGTACTCTGGATCTTCGTTATTTATGATACACGGATATTTTGCTATGTTATCTATCTTACTCTATTGTGGGCCAATGAACCGATCCAGGGATTGGCATGTCACATAGAGGCCACGGTCTTTTCAGAACCGCGGTGTTACACCTTGCAAGCATCCACAACTACAAGAAAGCAATTAAGGTATAAACCTAACCATAACCTTAAACTCTGAGATCCTACACTCCCTTGTGCAATGGTGTCCTAACGGGGGTTCGGGTTTATGTCACTCCGGCAACCCCACATTAGTATCCAAATACACAATGCATTCCCTAGGCCCATAAATGGTGAAGTATCATGTAGTCGACGTTCACATGACACCACTAGAAGAATACTACCACAACTTAAATACTAAACCATTGAATTATATCTCAACACAAATCCACTACTAACAACACGACTTCTCCCATGTCCACAAGAACTAAACGAACTACTCACAAGACATCATATGGATCAAGATCAAAGATGATATGGTGATGGATAACAATCTGAACATAAACAATAATCCAATGGTTCCACTCACAAGCATCAACTACAATAGTAATCAACACCAGGAAAGTTTCCCCTAAGAACTATGCAAGTATTCAACACAATTGTTACAGCGGGATGGAGTGGTGATGATGGTGCTGGTGGATATGATGGTGTGGATGATGATGATGATGATTCCGATGAAGTCTAGCTTGATGGTGGTGTTGATGGCGACGATCTCCCCTCTCCGGGAAGGAATTTCCCCGGCAGAAATCTGTCTGCCGGAGAGCTCTTTCTCTCTCGTTGTTTTCTGCCCCGCAGAGGCGGAGGAATCTTTCTATGGTCGCTTCCCCGTGTATTAGGGTTTCAAGGAGAATATATAGGCGAGAGGGCGGAGCCAGAGGTGGGCCACACCCCTGTAGGCGCGGCCTAGGGGTGGCCCGTGCCTGGGGGTGTGGGCCCCCTATGGCCCATCTCTGCCTCCCCTTCTGGCATTCTTCGTCTTCTAGGAAAATAGGATTTTTCGTAGTTTTTCTGGTATTTTTATGATATTCGCGAATTTGCATCAAAACACCTCTTTTTCCATCAGAATCCTGACTCCAGCAGTTTATCCTCCAAGAATCATCCAACATGCAAAAACAGATGAAAAGACATAAGTAACACCTCTTAATATGAAATATATCAATGAATAGAGGCAAATTATGATATAGAATGGTGATGCAAATTGTATCTATCAATAGTACCTCTCTTTTATTCTAAATTTTATCCTCCCGGTGAGATTCATAAGGATATGAATCAAATTTATAACTTTTGGCCTCGTGATGGAGAGAGTACAGCCCAAGCTTGGTGGAGATTGAAGTTACTAATACTTAAATGTACTATTCATGAACTCTCTAACAATATTATTATTAATAACTTTTATGCACAACTTCCTCTTCATGATAAAGATTTACTAGATGCTTCTTGTGCTGGATCATTCACACGTATGAAAGAAGAAGCTAAAGGGGATCTCCTAGACCATATTCAAGAGAACACTGAAGCATGGGAGAATGACAAAGGAAGAAAGTCAGGTATAAACTATGATTATGAATCCATTAAATCTTTTATGGGAACTGATGACTTCCGTGATATTAGTACTGAGTATGGTCTTGATTCTCAAGTTCTTGCAAATTGTTTTAAGGCCTTTGCCTCTTATATTGAAATTCCCAAAAAGGAGTAGGACAAGTACCATGCACCATATTAAGATATTGTTACCCATGTTCCTGCTAGCATTGAAGTTTGTACTATTGATCATATTTTTCATGAACCTTATATTGAGAAAATCCATTTTCCTGCTAAGGTAAAGGAACATTCTATCATAGCTAATGTGGTTAGCAAAAGTGAAAAGAAAACTGTGGAACCTGATGAGCAAATAAACATTGAACCCGTAGTAGCCCTTGTAAAAGATATTGTCACTAAAAATATAGAGGATGAGCACATTGTCTTCTGTGAAGACGCTTCTAATATTGTCTCTCATCCTAGAAAAGCTAGAAAAACTAGTGTCCATGTGCTTTCTGTTAGAATTGGTGATCATTGCTATTATGGTTTATGTGATATTGGTGCTAGTTCTAGTGTTATTCCTTATGAGCTTTATAGGGAAATTATGCATGAAATTGGTCCTTGTGAACTTGAGGATATTGATGTGGTTATTCACCTTGCTAATAGAGAGATAGTCTGTCCAATTGGCATTGTAAGAGATGTGGCGGTTCTTTGTGGTAAGATTAAATAGCCTGCTGATTTTCTAGTACTTGGTTCAGAAGCTAGTAAAACCTATCCTATTATCTTTGGTAGACCTTTCTTGAATACTTGTGGGGCTATTATAGATTGTAAGAAGGAGAAAGTTTTAACTAAGTTTGATGGAGAATCTTATGAGTTTAATTTTTCCAAATTTGCTAAAACTCCTTATGAAAATGAATTGCCTAATGAATATTTCAGGATGGAACAACTTGCTTCTATTGATCTAGTTTATGACCTTAGACCTCTTTTTGATGATTGTAAGTATGCTCATTCTGATGATAAAGTTGTTTCTTGTGATAGTTATATTGTCAACTTTATTCAAAGTTCTACTAAAAGTTATTATGAGAGAGGGAAACATGGTTTTATGCATCTCAATAATATTAAGTTTCCCCATTTTATGTTGAAAGCTTTGAAGTTGCATTCGTTTTGTCTTACTATGCTAGTGTCCTTTTGTTTCAATAATTTGTTTTCTCATGAGACCCCCTTGCATAGGAAGTGGGTTAGACTCAAATGTGTTGGATATTTGCTTCTTGATGCTCTTTTTCACTTCAAATCTATATCTCCTATGTGAGCTTCTTTGAAATTGTCAAGCCTAACTTAATGGCATTAAAGAAAAGTAGTTCTTGGGGAGATAACCCAATAGTTTTATTGAGTCTTGGAAGTTATTACTTGTAATAACCTCTCCTTATCCTTTTTGTTTTGGTTTTTAGTCAAGATTCAACCTCTGTTGAGAAGTAGAGGAGTTATGAAAAGTGGTTGTCCTGGGACAGATTTTTGTGCTGCATTGTAAAAATTCGTGAAGGAGCTCAGCACAACGGATGGAGCTGTAATTTTCTGTGCTTACTCTCCAAGTTGTTATAGAACTTTCATTAGTTTTGCACTTTTTGATTTGAGCAACAGAAGTTTTTCAAAAAAAAATCAATCTTTACCTGTTGGTCTGTTTTGACAGATTTTTGCCATCATTTGCATTTGCCTCTTAAATTGTTTCTCTTTCATATTCTTTTTGGGCTTTTGAAAGGAGTTGCTACAATAGATTTTGTTTTGATGGATTTCAGTTGAAATTTGAACCTAATGGTTTATTGTTTTTGCATATAATAATTTTGCTAATAAAGTTTGTGTGAGGCTTTGCATGAAAGGAATTTACAGGTGTTGGAGAGAAGGAATCTGCAGAGTCTGTCTCTAAATAGGTAACAAGTGCTGCAAACAGATGGTTAGCGAAAACCTTTTTCTTTATATTTTTGTTGTTTTTATTACATATGGAAAGTTACGAGACGAAACAGAGGAGGAAACGGATCCCAGGTGGGCCACACCCACCAGTGGCACGGGCCCTAGCTGGCTGCGCCACCAGGGGGTGTGAGCCCCCTCGAGTCCGTCTCTGCCTCATTTTCGCACAATACCTTCCTTATGTCATAAAACTTCATAATATATAACCCCCTGGATCCCCCGAGGTTTGTATATCGTGTTCTCGTTGTGTTTTTGTTTCGATATGTTTCTGTCAGGAAATACTCTCAAGTTTAGAGGCACAATGGTTTCCGCCAACGACAAGGGCAAGAATCCCATGAAAGATGATCCTCAAAACCCCAAGGAGGAGGAGATATTGGTTGGGGATGAAGAGGACGTGAAGGAGGACGAGCATCCGGACACTCACGCTACCTTTGCAAGCATTGGCGTGGTGGCAAAACCTACCAAGCTTAGGAGGACAGCACAGATGTCTACAGGAGGGAAAACTCCGCGTCATTGCCTCGCTCCACGGTCACTTCCTCCATGCAGCAAGAACCCCTTCCATACTCTTATACATGAGCAAAAATTCCAAAAGGGGCCCAAAGGGAAGTTGCCCTCTATGTGTGATATGCCTCGTTCTAACCATGCAGGAAAGGAACACTCCAAGAAGGAAGAGTGGGGAAAGAATAACAAGGATTGGGATTCTCGGTCCGACATGATCATGAACAACATTGAGCATAATTCGGAGTTGATCCGTAATCTGAACTTTGAGATAGAGGACTTGAGGAAGGTGGTTGAAAATCTCATCAAGGTAACACCACCACCACCGAAGGAGTAATTCGTCATCAGGTTTGACATCCCCTTGGCTTGTTCCAAGCTTGGGGGAGTGCCGCGGTATCACATCATTATCTTTTATCTTTTTACCTTTTTAGTAGATTCATATCTTGGATTGAGAAGTTATCTTATAGGTTGGTTTGCATTGTGGAAGTATCTCTCATTTAGTTGGTTATCTATGTATCCCTTGGTGTGAGTGCCTTTATGGAATATTAATGAGAAGTCTCATCTTTTACTTTTTGCACTTCTTATTTTTAGTTTGCAATCTCTATTATATGATTGATCTTGTTGATCAGTATTGGTATCACTTTGGGAGCATCAAGTAGATATAAATTGGTTTTGGCAAACCGAGCTCTGGTCAGTAGCAACACTTTTTGAGATTTGAAAGGAAAAGAGAAAAGCTTACAGGTATTTTGTATCATTTATTTTCTTTCTTGATTGGCTCATAATCTTAGTATTCTTTATTTAAGATCTTTTGTGTCTTCAAGGAAGATTGCATGTTTGGCTTTATCACTTGTAGGTTTGTTTGTTTCCTTCAACTCTTTTGCTTGCTACCCTGCCTTGCTATCCAAAAACATGTGCTGAGAGGGAACACTTCTCGTGCATCCAATTCTTTAAACCAAAACCTATGCCATTTGTGTCCACCATATCTACTTATTAGCATTATTGCTATTCCAAGTAAATTCTCGAGCTTCATCTATCTTTCAAATTAAAAATTATTTTCTTATGTGAAAACTAGTTAGTAAAGCTCTCACGAACTTGATGGCACACCTTATTTTCTTGCCCCTAATAAACTTGAACCATTGTGTCATCGAAGTTGTATATGCTTGCATCTATACGTTAGGATTAGCAAAACCGTGCTGTCACGGGGAACGCTTTCAACACCTCTAAATATCTACCCAGTTGATATCATGCTCTTTTGTTTGCGGATGTCGTTGGTGTGGAATAAAAGGGGAGCTTGTAAGTCCATGAATTTATGTATGTGTGTTAGAGAAACGCCTAGGCCGCTAGCCTAAGCCATGCCTAATCATGGTGGAAACTTGCAACATCACCATAATGAGCAATCTATGAAGCTTTCCTCTTATAAAAAGAGATATATTGAAAAGAGGAAAGAGAGAAAAAAGCACCAATTTCCCATAGTAAATAGCTTGGCTTGTCATTTTGATTATGGGATAGCTCATGTATCATGTGCAAGGGGTACCCCGTTGGCGGTTCTCTATGATACGCATGTACTTACTATGACAAGAACTTACCGGTAACTAAAGTTGAGTAGCATGAGGAGCGACCCTCGTACTCAAGGGATTTGAGAGCACAAATCTAGTACATACCATAATCTTTTGAAAGCTCTTTATGAACTTGAAATCCCTGCCTCCCTCTATGAATGGCCTTTCTTCTACTTCTAAGTTGAGTCAGTAAACATACTCCTCTCTATCTCCAGCAAGCATTTGAGTTGTTGTGTTTCAAGCATTCATATAATGATTTATTCAATCATGTTATTTATCTTGTTTGCACAAGACTCTTATCTAAATGAGTATTACTTTGAAAGCCATCATTGTGGAAAGCTTTTTATGTTTGAGCAAAGAGGACTCATGTTATGAACCTCTTTACAAAAGCTTTGCTTGAAAACTGTTTACCAACTGTTCTCTGACCAAGAACAAAGTTTGCCAATCCCAATTATGATTTATCTTTATGCATCTTTATTGTGACTCCCATACTTGTTGCAAGCTAGTGAGTTACTTTCTACTATGAGTTGTATATTGGTAAGTGTGATGATTCTTGTACGTATTCTTTTTATCGACACTTCACTCCATAAACCTGTGGACATGTTTACAGAGCTTAGTTTTGTCTTAGGGACAAGCGAGGTCTAACCTTGGGGAGTTGATACGTCCAATTTCCATCATCATTCTATATCATAATTTGCCTCTATTCATTGATATATTTCATATTAGGAGGTGTTACTTATGTCTTTTCATCTTTTTTTGCATGTTGGATGATTCTTGGAGGATGAAGTGCCGGAGTCAGGATTCTGATGGAAAAAGCGGTGTTTTGGTGCAATTTCGCGAAGATCAGAAAAATACCAGAAAAACTACAGAAAATTATATTTTCCTAGAAGACGAAGGATGCCAGAAGGGGAGGCGGAGTTTGGCTACAGGGGGCCCACACCCCTAGGCGTGGGCCACCCTAGGCCGCGCCTACAGGGTGTGTGGCCCCCCTGGCCCACCTCTGGCTCCGCCCTCTCGACTATATCTTCTCCTCGAAACCCTAAAACAAGGGGGGCGACCACAGAAAGATTCCGCCGCCTCTGCGTTCGCTGGCAGTAGTCCCCGAGGCCGTCGTTGATTGGTCGTAGGCGTTCGCTGGCAGTCGGAGTATACGGGTCCAATGCGGACGCCCAGTCGAATCGGCGGCGGAATCCTGAATAAAGGAAAAACTAGTTATTCTAGTCGCAATAACGGCGACCAATCGGGTCGCAGCTCGGCGAACGGGTCGGCGAATACTCAGACGCTGTTATAGTGATCAGCTCAGCGAATCGTCGACTCGCGCGGAGCGACGAGTCGAATGGATGAAGTTGGATCGTCAAGTGGGGTCAAAACTAGCCGTTGGGGCAATCCAACGGTAACTTCAGTGTAATTACCGCATAGTAACGGCTCCCGAAATTGGCGGGTAGCAACCGCTATATAAGGAGGATGACAGGCGAATGGGGAAACACTCCTTCGTCCTTCCTCCGATCTTGCCTATCTCCATTTTCCACTCCGCGTCGCGATCCAACCAATCCAGAGAGCCCCGACCTCCGCGAACTTCCAACCAATGGCCCCCTCCACCGAACCATGGGGCAGATCCAAGTGTACCAGGGCGCTACTAGCGTCCTTCGAGGAGGTCGAGATCCTGCGTGCCGGCAGATGGCGCATCCCCGCGGCCGGAGAAGTGACTCCGGACCCGCACGAGGGAGAATTCATCTGCTTCACCAGCCACCTGGAATGGGGGCTAGGGTTTCACACTTCCCTCTTCTTCCGGCGCTTCTGCGCCTACTACGGGATCCAACCGTCGGATCTGGGTCCACACAACATCGAGCAGCTCGCCATCTTCGTGGCGTTCTGCGAGTGCTACCTGGGCTGCAGGCCCTACTTCCCTCTGTGGCAAGATCTGTTCCATGGGAGGATCAGCCGCGAAGAGTCAGGCGGCCCGATGCTGGCCGCGGGTGGCCTGACATTCCAGCTGAAGTCAAAAGCGTCATTCTTCGACCTGATGCTGCCCGCCAAGGCAGCAAACGAATGGAAGAAATCCTGGTTCTACGTCATCGAGTCGACTCCAGATGGCGAGGTGGCGCTTCCAAGGTACTCCGCCGAACGGCCCGAGCTGCTTCGGCTCCAGGTCGGCAAGCTTCCGCTGGATCAGCGGATGGTTGTCAACGAAATGTTGCAAACCATCTGTGGCCTGAAGAAGAAGGGCCTCCAGACCATCAACCTCTACAACTGCTGGTTCGGGCGGCGGCTCGTGCCTTTGGCCCGCCGCGACCACTACATTACGAGTATACGGGTAAGGACGACCCGACGAAGTCCTCCTTCACCGAATGGCATCTTGACGACTACACCCTGGCCCTGAAGAAAATTACCCAGGCGGTGTATCTGGACGCGAAGGCCGGGGTCGCCCCCTATACTGCAAGGCGCCCAGCTCCGACGGTAAGTCGTCATTTCGCCACCACTCGCAGTCGCAGACGATGCATTCGCGGTTGTGCTGACGTTGTCTCATGTTTGTTGTAGTTGTTCCAAGTGGTGGAAGGCTGGCTCCCACCCACAGACGACGGAAACTCTAGCTCGTCCGTCCAGGACGGAAGCGAGTCGCCGTCCGCCAAAGGTGACGTCGGGAGCGACGATGGTGATGATGACGACGACGATGAAGACGAGCCCGTGGAAGACGCCGCCCCAACAGTTCGCAAGACTCGCGGGCAACACCAGCGCGAGCTCGAAGCAAGCAGAAGCCTCGAGCCTCACGATGACGATGACGACGAACTTCCCGAACACACCTCATATCGTGAGGTGACGTCGTCGAAGAAGAAGAAAAAGAAGGAGAAGAAGGAGGCGAAGGCTCCACCGAAGAGGAAGACAAAGCCGGCAAAGTGGACGTCTCCGCCCCGATCCGCGACCAGTTCTGACACCACCAGCTCGGCTAAGGGCGAGGGGGCATGCACGACCGTGGCGCGAGACGCTGTAGCTCCCCTGGACGAGGTGCCTCCGGTGGCGCTGCCACCTCCATTCGCCCCGGTCTCTGGGTTGGGAGCTACTCCGGCCGCAGCAGCTTCGCCTCCCAGGGAAGCTCCCGCAGCCGTCGTCACGGAGGCTCCTGCCGTAGCCTCGTCTTTGAAGAAACCCTCTGTGTCTTGGGCACACGGTGTATTCGAGATGGGCCTCAGTCGGAAGTTGGGGCCCGAGCTGGAAAGGCCTGCCAGCATCCGCACCGGTCTGCGGTTCATACCAGTCGCCAAGTAAGTCATGTCCATCCTCTTGTCTTCCGTTGTAGTCGGAAAGTCTTATTCATATCGTTGTTTCTCAAGACTGGAGTTAAAAAGATCGGCCATCCTTCTGTGGCCAAGGTTCCGCCAGTCGTCACCGAGGAGGACCCCTCACGGAAGAGGAAAAACGATGAAGTCGCCGCTCCCGCCAACGGTGCCAAGAGGGCGAAAGGCGACGACGTCGTCATGGTCTCTGATGACATGGCGGTTGCTCCGAGCGAACCTCCGACTGCGGCGGAGGTGGCTATTGCCTCACCCGAATTGGCCGAGCCGGCTCCTAGTGGTGCCGCGCCGTCCGCTGCAACTTTTCCTTGCTTCATGGCCAAGGCGGCCGTAGCGAGTGGCACAGAGCCAACGAGCCGGACGCCTGGGGTTGCCGAGACGGAGGTCGAGCAGCGTCGCGGCCATACTCCGGTCATGCTTGCATCTGTGGACGCGCTGCAACTTCACGGCATGCTGGGCGTAGCCATACAGGTATGTCCAGTCCCCGAGGATCGGGCCACTAAATTTCAGTGGTCGGATTCTTAATGTTTTTGTAGCGTCCAGTCTCCGAGTGCCTAGTTGCTGAATTTCATCGGGTGGGCACTTAGGATTTTCAATGTCCAGTCCCCGAGTGCCTAGTCGCTAAATTTTAGCGGGTGGGCACTTAGGATTTTCAATGTCCAGTCCCCGAGTGCCTAGTCGCTGAATTTCAGCGGGTGGGCACTTAGGATTTTCAATGTTGTTGACGGTTTATTTGTGCGTAGGGCCTGCAGCGCGAATCGGCCGATCGTCTTGCAGCAAAGTGTCGCGTGGAGAGGGAACTCGTTGCCGTCCAGGAGACGAACAAGGGACTCCAAGCAATTGCGGCCGAGGCGGAGGAGGTCCGTCGGGGCCTTGTCCTGGCGGGTGACCTGACGGCGGCTCAATCTTCTTTGAGTACGGCCGAGAAGCGAATCGCTGATCTGGAGCATGACCTTAAGGAAGCGAAGGCGGAGGCGAGCTCGGCGGAGGGGCGAGCGAAAGCTGCTGTTACGGCTGCCGCTGAAGAGCGGAAGGTGTCTGACGCACTCGTTGTTGGGATGCAGAACGACTTCTCCTCGCTTCAAAACTTCATCACGGGCCTCTGCCGTCCGCTAATTGGTAAACCTTTCTTCCTATGCCTGCAACAGCTGCGTTGTGGAGTCGTTGGTGTACTCCTTTGCCGGCTACATCCCACAGGCGGATTATTGATGAGCTCGGAGGCGCGGTCATACGGCAGCGGCAGTGTGTGACCACTCTGGTCGACTCGGCCACGTTGTCCGCGACTTGCATTCGAGCATATCTTCAGGAGATATTGCCCATGGAAGTGATTCCCAGCGACCTCGTCGAGGTATGGCGTTATCTGGAGAAGGCTCCGTCGGTCGTCGAATTCATGACGCGGTCGGCCTTCCGGCGGCGGCGGCGGCTCATAGCCAGGCTTGCCCATTTCCCGGAGGACTTCGACCTTGATGATGTGACGAGTGGCTACCCCTCATCGACGGGCTCTGTGGAGATTGCCGAGGTGCTGAAGCTGACGGACCGGGCCGCGGTGTATTCCGATCGCATTTGGGCGATGGGCGACCTCCTCCCCTATCAGGAGACGACTGTCGCCCCCAACGATCCCGAACCGAAGCATCTGGACTTCAAAGTCGAGAAGCCGTTCCGTGCAGCGATGGCGGGTGAGTTGACGACGTACCCGTCGAACCTGTACGTGCCCTTCATTCGCAACCGCAGGGGTGGCGGTGAGTCGGCGTCGAAACCTGCGGAGTAGAAGCATTGTTCCTTGGGGCGTTAGTAACAAATAGCCATTGGACTTATCTTGTATTTTGGAATGACTTTGTTCTGCCGTAACGGGAATTCGTGTTGTTTTGTGAATTGTTTCGCGATTTTGAATGTTGATTGGACGAGTCCTCAAGCGCGTCCGCCCTTTTTATGGGGTTTACCTCGTTTGTTATGTGTTTGCAATTTTGAATGTATTGTCAATTGTTTCGCTATTGAGGTCGATTCGCCAGAGCTCGGAGGAACCCGATCGCGGCGACTCCGTGGAGTGCTCTTTACTTGACCGTTTTCCGTCGCGAACGAGGTCGGGTGGCGAGTCCCGGCGTGGTACTTAGTGGTTCTAGTCGCAGCTCCAAGGTAGGTGAGGACTAAGCGCGTTAGAGTAAGCGCGTCACTCCTGCCTGACCCGAAGGATTAGTCGCATGGTGAGTCCTGGGCACGCTATCATACTGGGCGTTTTTCCCTAGCCGCTCATATTTGACTGGACGTCAGTCCCCGGTCGTGGTACTTGGCCATTCGAGTCGCTGTGCTGAGGATGCAGATGACTTTGGTTGCTGTGAGGAGCAAGGGCAGTTGTCTTGGATCGGTAAGCCAGTCGGGCTAGGCGACTCCAAAGGGGCTCCGGGTTGGCGTTTTTCGTGGATGTTACAAGACCTGGGGTTTCCCAGTACCCTTGTACCGCACTACTTGGCCGTGCCGGTTGCTTTACCAAAGGTTGACTTCTGCGAATACCTTAACGTTTTTATTATGAGTGCGAGTGGCACAAGACATGGAGAGTAGACGCAATTTGCGGTAACCGATCTGTTTTATTTCATAGAAGGTGGAGGGTAAATGTATGGAGTTCTAGGAGTAGAACTTCCGTAGGAGGTTTACATTCCACGGTCGCTTGACGTCGAGTTTCCCGTCTCCTCGGACGTCGGTGAGGTAGTAGGTGTCGTTGCCTAGGACTCGCCCGATGACGAATGGTCCCTCCCAGGGGGGAGAGCTTGTGCATGCCCTTCTTGTCCTGGATGAGGCGTAGTACCAGGTCGCCTTCCTAGAAAGTGCGAGTCCTTACTCGCCGGCTATGGTAGCAGCGGAGCCCTTGCTGGTAGATGGCGGTGCGGGAGCGAGCTAGGTCGCGTTCCTCGTCGAGCTGGTCGACTCTGTCTTGTCGTGCGAGTTCGTTTGCAACCTCCGTGTAGTTGACCACCCTTGGCGAGTCGTGCTCGAGGTCGGTGGGCATGACTGCCTCGGCGCCGTACACCATGAAGAAGGGTGTAAATCCTGTCGACCTGTTGACGGAGGTGTGAATGCCCCAAATGATGGAGGGTATCTCCTCGACCCAGGACCCGGCGGTGCGCTCGAGTGGTACTTGGAGCCGTGGCTTCAGGCCATGGAGGATGCTCTGGT
This sequence comes from Avena insularis, assembly GCA_023614405.1. Taxonomy (NCBI): domain Eukaryota; kingdom Viridiplantae; phylum Streptophyta; class Magnoliopsida; order Poales; family Poaceae; genus Avena; species Avena insularis. The sequence continues at coordinate 33,852 of JAJUPC010000788.1, forward strand.
TGGCTCATTCCGCCTGGCCGTTGGACTCCGGGTGGGCGACTGAGGCGAGGTCGAGTCGGATGTGATGTTCCTCGCAGAACTCAGCCATGGCTCCTTTGGCGAAGTTGGTGCTGTTGTCTGTGATGATGTTGTTTGGGAACCCGTAGCGATAGATGAGCTCGCGTAGGAACTTGGTGGCGGTCTTCCCGTCGCATTTGCGGACTGGCTTGGCCTCCACCCATTTTGTGAATTTGTCGACTGCGACCAGGAGGTGGGTGAAGCCGGAAGGGGCCTTCTTGAAAGGGCCTACCATGTCCATGCACCACCGCGAAGCGACGACCGGTGATGGGGATTGTTTTGCGCCGAGCTGTGCGTGGGTCTGGTTGGCGTGCCGGCATCCGGCCTTTGCTGGACAATGTCGGCGTCTGCGTGTCGGTGGGCGATAGAAGCCGTGTCGCGCGCCTTTGCGACCGGAAGCGAGGCGCCCGGCATGGTAGCGCGGTCGCCGAGTGAATGTCTTGGAGATTTTTCGTCCTTCAGCGGGTTAAGCGGCGTTGGAACACGCTGCGCTTATGGAGCTTCGCCGTTGATGATGACGAAGGATTTGCAGCGGCGTGCTATCATCCGAGCATCCGTTTCATCCGGCGAGGTGCCTCCTCCAAGTAAGCGATGTCTGGCCTTGATCCGATCGTCTGGCTCGGCGATAAGTGCGACCAGGCTGCCTCACGGTTGCGGCGGGATTCGATGTCGATCTCCCCGGGGAGAGATGGAAGGCTTAGTGATGGTGTCGAGAAGACACCGGCGGGTGGTCTGGTCGACCCGAGCCTATGCGAGAGTCGTCGGCCTCCTCGTTCTTCCGCTGTCAAACCACTCTCGGAGTAGCCTGAAGTGTCCACCCAACTTGTCTGCTTGGCGGTATGCCTCCATGGTGGGGAAGCTGCGTCGTGGGTGCCAGCGACTTGCCCGGCGACGGTCGGAGTCTCCGTGAAGCGCGGCGGTTGGCGTTCATTTCCTTGGCAGCTCGCATGCCGTGGAGTAGCGCCTACGTACTCGGCCATGTTGTTGGTGCGGGGATGAAGTCAAAGCGGAAGGGCGTGGCGGAGCTTATCGCCCTTTGGAGAAGTTAGCACGATCCCTGCTCTGCGCCGTCCAGCGTTCTTGGAGCCGTCGAAGTGTAAGCTCCGAATGGAGGTATGGCAGCTTTTACGGCTGTTGGGCCTCTTCGGTCGGCGATGAAGTCGCGAGCACGTGACTTAATCGCTTTGCAGCTCGTACTTGATGTTGTGGGCGCCCGATCTCGGCGGCCCACTTTGCGACTTCGCGGTCGCCTCACGGTTGCGGATGATGTCACCTGCGCGGTGCTAAGGAGACGACCGCTATCGGGTGCTCTTGGAAGTAGTGTGGCGATCGCCGCTGTGCTCTGAGACCGTGTATACCAGTTTACGGTATTGCGGGTATTGGCGCGACTTCGGTGAGACTTCGCTGATGTAGTACCTGGTCGCTGCTGGGGCTCCTTTCCTTCCTCGGTCGCTCGGCGACCATGGCCAATGACGGCGCTCGGAAGCATAGCGTGAACCAACATGGGTTCCTTGTCGGGCGGCGAGTAGCGGTGCTGCGGTAGCACCTTCTTGGTCGCGGCGCATCATCCGCCTCCTTGTCCCACTGGAAGGTGGGATTCTTGCGCATCAGGCGGTAGAGGGGCATCGCCTTTTTGCCCAATCGGGGGATGAAGCAACTGAGAGCCGCGACTCACCCGGCCAGCTTCTGGATGTCGCGCAGGCACTTGGGTTTGCCGAGTCGAGCGATCGTGTCGATCTTGGGGGGTTCGCCTCGATCCCGTGCTTGGAGCAGCGTATCGATGGCTGCCCAGTGGTACACGAAGGTGCATTTACTGGGTTTAGCTTTATCTTGTATTTCCGTAGGTTGGCGAATGTTTCCGCCGGTCGGCGGTAAAGGTCGCTCTGGCGGCGGACTTCACCTGCGTCGTCAATGTGAAGCGTGGATATTGCGGCCAATTTGGCTCGCAAGGCACTCCTGCATGCACCGCTGGTAGGTCGCCCCTGTGTTCTTGAGGCTGAAGGTCATGGCAGTGTAGCAGAAGGCTTCGAATGGCGTGATGAACGCCGTCTTCTCTTCGTCCTCAACGGCCATTTTGATCTGGTTGTACCCATAGTAGGCGTCGAGGAAGCATAGCGACTCCGAGCCCGCGGTGGAATCGATGATTTGGTTGATCCGCCGGAGGACGAATTGCTCCTTCGGGCAGGCACTGTTTAAGTTTCTGTAATCGATACACATCCTCCAGGTCCCATTTTTCTTCTCGACCAGGACTGGGTTTGCCAGCCACTTGGAGTACTTGATTGACCAGATGAAGCCTGCTGCGAGTAAACGCTGCACCTCCTTGGCGATGGCTCGACGGCGCTCTTCATTGAAGGGCCGTAGCGACTGCTTGACAGGTCGCACTTTGGGGTCGGTGTTGAGTTTGTGCTCAGCGAGTCCCTAGGGACACCAGGCATGTCAGAGGGCTTCCATGCGAAGATGTCCCTGTTCTCACGGAGGAACTCGATGAGCGCGCCTTCCTATGCTGGTCTCATGCCCGTCCCGATCATCATTGTCTAGCTGGAGTCGCCTGGGACCAGCTCGACGGTGCGGGTATGCGTTGTTGCCTCGAAGGCTGTGGGATTGCCGCCCTCCGAGTTGGGCTTCTTGAGTATGGTGGGGTCATCGTTGTTGACCCCGCTCGCATACTTGGCGAGCTCGTCGACGTGGTTGGCCTCTGCCGCGATGACGGCGTCGGCAAGTTTGGCTCCTTTGGCCTCACACTCGGCGGCCATGTCGGGGTCGCCGTGGATGGTGATCACACCGCACGGCCTGGGGAGCTTCATTGCGTTGTACGCGTAGTGGGGCGCTGCCATGAACTTGGCGAACGCCTGGCGCCCCAGGACGCAGTGGTAGGGGCTGTCGAAGGACACCAGCTCGAAGACGATCCGCTCGGTGCGGAAGTTTGCCGGTGTGCCGAAGGTGACTGGCAACGCGACCTTGCCGATCGGGTACGCCTTCCGACCGGGGACGATGCCGTGGAACGTGGTGTAGGTCGTCTCGATCATCGACTGCGGGAGCGCGATGCGCTGAAAATGTCTGGTGCAGGATGTTGATGGAGCTGCCGCTGTCCATCAGTGTCTTGGGGAGCGATGATCTCCCACCTTGGAAGCGACCACCGAACGCTTCGGCTGGGTACTCGATTCGTGGCGAGTGGTCTGGCGGCTCCAAGTGATTGGTTGCTCGGACCAGTTGAGGCGGGGCGTCCACCACAGGCCACAGCGTTGTGGCGGCAACGCAGGCGATGACCTTCTTCTCGCGCTTCGTGTTGAAGCCTGTGAAGGTGTGGAGCGAGCCGGCCACGCTGTCGAATTTTCCGCCGTTTGGCGGGTTGTTGTCGGGGTCTTCCCGCGCGCACCGTGCCTTCTCGATCTCCTTGAGAGAGTGGCAGTCGGCGGTCGTGTGCGTAGCAGGCTTTCCTTCCCTGCTGTGAAATACACAAGGTTCACACCGTCGGCTTTGCCTTGTAATTGCCACCGTCGCGGCGTTGCCCCCCGTCGCGGCGGAAGCTCTTGGGATCGTGCTGCGCGTATCCAGCGTTGGCAACGAAGTTGACTCGCCCATCACTGCGGCACTTGCCAGTAAGGCGAGTGTTGCTTTATGCGTGAATCGGTCGGATAATCTTCCGTTATCGTTGCCGCTCGTCGCGGCATTGTCCTCCGACTTCGTCGGTTTCTTAGTTTGGGTCTTCCTCCAGCGTACCTTTTGGCGATCTCGAGATCCGGTATGTTGTCGAGTGTGCGATGCGCTCGTTTGAGCTTGGCGACCAGGGGCTCGTGCACGCGAGTCTTGAAGCAATGGATCGCGGTGTGCGGGTGGATGCCGACGCGTTGTACCCAGTTCTTGCCACCGTTGGACCCAGCTGCGGGTCGACTCGCGAGTCCCCTGGCGCATCGTTCGAGTCCTCGATGGTGGTGGCGGGTGTATGAACCCTCGAAGTGCTGGCGAAGCGTCGCGCATCTCTTCCCAGAGTTGATGCTATCCGCGGGAAGAGTGTTAATCCACGCCGCACGTTCCTCCATCATCGGGGAAGGTGGCGGGCGGCTAATGGGCTCGGTGTGGCGGCGATCCCCATCGCCATGGTAGGTATCCAGCCACGGAGGATCGTCACGAGGTCGTACTTCTCTATTTCGCCGGTGCCTTGAAGTTCGCCGGGTATCTCTCGCCTCGGATCATCGGTCCGAAGCACCGGGGCCCGAGTCGGCTTAGCGACCCCTCGGCTCACCGTCGCGGCGGTTGGTAAGGGTATGCCGCAGGTCGTCGGGCTGGCGTGCGCGCCAGCTCACCGTTGGCGGCGACGAAGTTGGTTGCCGGCCAGGGGTCGTTGGTGGAGAGTGCCGCGTTCACGGGTCGGTGTTGGAGCTGTAGTGGTTCAGGTGGCGGGCAGTTGAGGGTGTTTGCCGCCATGGGGCGGCCGCTTGAGGCCGCTCTGCTGCCCGATGAACGCGAGTACATCCGACCCTGTGAGTCGACGCCTACATTTTGTTGCTCGACCGCTTTTGCGAGAAGGGCCTTGGCATACTGGATCTGCAGGGCGCCTTCACCAGTGGCGGCGATGTTGTCGACTGCTGCTCGGCCCGCGACGAGGTTGTCCATTGGGGTGGAGAACAGCGGTAGGCCGTTTGCGTCTCGCTCCCGTGATGAGACCACGATCCTTGGCTGGTCCCTGGGTGGTGCGCGGTTGGGTGGTGGCGGGGTGCCATTGGCCGTTGACCCTGGTGGGGGCCTAGTGCTTCCTCCTCGTGGCGCGTTCTCGCAGATCGCGCTCTCGGCCACGCTGGCTGGGTCGTTCTCGTCGTCAAAATTCAGGTCGCGCCCCTGGACAGTGGGGTTCAGGCGCGACCTGATTCGGAGCTGGTGGTAGCGCGACAGATCCTGCACTGTCACCTGCTCGAGGCAAAAAAATTCGCGCTCGGCTTGTTCCTTGCGGACTGCTTCCGCCAGATTCAGGCGGAGTTCCTCGACCTCCGTTGCCGTCGCTTTGGGAGGGATCGGCGTGGAGAATGAATCTTCTGGAGGGTCGGCGCCAGTCGCCATGTAGGCCGCGGCGTGGCGGCCGGTTCCGTTGCGGAGGTCGGCCGAGTTCTCCGACCCGGAGTCGAAGTCGAAGATCCCAAGGATAGATGGATCCTCGAAGTCTCCGACGTTGGAGACCTGGGTGATGGGCCGGCGGGTGTGGCGACAATGGACCCCAGTGGCGTCGGGTCGCCAATCGGCATCGTCGTTGAGGCGCGTCTTCGCGGCCGTGGTGGTTCGCCGCGTTCTTTGTGGGCGAGTCGTACTCGGAGGCGGGTGGATCATGCGGGCCTGGCTCTCGGAGAGCCGTCGGCGTGGCGGCGACTTCAGCGGATCGAGCGAGTCCTCCGAGACGATGACGTCGGTGAGGCCGACGAAGAGGCTGATCGTGCCGACCGGCAGGATCATGCTATGTGTGACGGGTCGCGCCGCCGGGACGTAGCTGCTAGGCAAGATCTGGAGCATCTCGTCGATTGCGATCATGCGGCTGGTGGTGATTGTCTCGTTGATGGGTAGATTGGATCTCGCCGCAGAACACCGGCCTGACCGGCCAGGCCCCACGGTGGGCGCCACTGTCGTGGGAATGACCACGACAGATGCTTTCTGTCGGCGTGAGTAGTAGAACATGGGGCAGGCGGCCAGCCATCTGCGGTCTTGAGATGAGGCTAAGACACAAGTTTACCAGGTTGACCCCGGAGGTCAAGACCTACTCTGCTGGGTGTATTATGGTGAGAGTACAATGGGCGAGCTCGGCGGCTAGGCAGCGAGTCGCTTGGGTGTATGATGGAACGTATCCTCTATGCGTCCTCTATGGAGGTTTATATAGACTCACCTCCCTAGAGTTTATAGATCTCAACCGAATCAGTTAAGGTTTCAGCGATTCTTTAACCTAATCCGACTGGGCCTATCTACGCTTCTGGGCCTTCATCTTCCAGTCGCTTGAGTCCACGCCAGATCTTGATCGATCGCAATCCTGCTGAGCCCACTCGCTTTTTGGACCAGTAGGAAATGTCCTGTTGGGTATACCCCGGTAGGCATATCCCCATCACCTAGCAAGTAATACAACTTTTAGTGGTTGGGTCCAATGTTAAGGAAATCGGAAATCGTTAGCAGCTCGGTTGGCTTGGGAGTAGCGATTAATCGGAATTCGGACGATTAACTGATTTAATCGGTCGGCTATTAATCGGTGCAAACTACAAAAATTAGCACCTAAAACACGTATGAATCCTCAGCCTTAAGCTCCCGGATGAGATCCTCAAGGCTCTCGAGCTCTGTATCTGAGGTCTGGTCGGCAACTACGAGAAACTGGTCAACAATGACAAGGAACTAGTTGGTGATGGCTGAAATCAAGCTCCTGGAGGCAGGGATCGAACGGGAGCTTCACAAAACCTACTTCATTGGGGCGGACTAAAATGGATGGGCGATATGTGTTGATAATTTTGCAAATTTTTTGACCAAGTGTAGTGGTTAATTGGGAACATACCTAGTAATCGGAGTGTCAGACCTATTAATCGGACTAAACGATTAACACAAAGGATTAATGGTAATCGACACGGTCAGGTCCCTAGTAGCAATTAATCGGCCTAGTAATCGCTGATTCGGCCTATTTTTTGAACAGTGGTTGGGTCATAGATCTAGTCCATGTTCCATGTTCCCAGATCTGATCAAGATCTATCAGATCTCATCTAGATCTAACCAACTCCTTGGCCAAACCAAACAAGATGCACCCGAAGCTAATAAGACCAAAAGATCGAAAATTCAATGAAAACTGATATAAATGATCCAATCAAATCATCTCCATGCAAGAATAGTACAAGAACTTTGCCAAAACCACAAGGCAGACTCACGATACCATTGCTAGGCTCTAGCAAAGTAGAAGAACTAAAAGTAAAATATTTTTCCTCCAACCAACTTGCGGCAAGAATTCACCAAAGATCCAGCTCGGGAGGATGACCATGATTCTTGCAGCTAGACACGTAGTTCCAGAAGTTGATGTCGCGCGTCGCCCGGGGTAGTGGAATCCTTGTTCTCCATCATGGCTCCGACTTCGGTGAGCTCCTTCTGCAACATATTTGGCTCACTTTATTGTCTATAGCCTCTGTGCGGTGCCTCTGTCAGTGTCCACACATATGAGTTGGAGGAGCGATGGGGAGGTACTAGCCTCTGTTCCGCGGCCCTGGGATGAGGTGGAGGTGGCTTGTGTGTCAAGCACTAGGGCACAGACTCAGTCTTTTTTTTTTGCCGCCACCCCACTCACCTATATATATAGGAAGTAGGCGAGGGGCACCAAGTGTCCCTTTAGTCCATAACCATAACCCTAGTCGAAGCGGGTCTAACATATTGACACATGTCCTTATTTAGCCAAGTCTCCATTTAGTAGGAATATGATAGACAAATAGAATATACAGATTATACAGATAGAAATCTGCCTAGCTCTAGTATCTTAAGTGTGTGATTCTACATGCTAAAGGCAAGCTGGACGCCGTTCAATTAGACGATGCTCAGAACCATCAAGATGCTAGTGGCTTCTAGGAAAAAATTTCAGCTCCCAAACGTATGTGATTCCCTCAATGTGGCAACTATCTAATTCCCTTTGACTCACGATATTGGTGGTAATCAGCAGGCTAGCTTATATCTCTTTTCTCATTTCTATGATACGTCATTTCTTTGCCCAAAGCTTAGCTGTATCCCCATCCATCTAACTTAGTCAGACTAACTCGATCAACACTTGATCGAGTAGCGCATCACCTTGCTTTCTAAATCATATCACATGGAAGGGCTCAGAAAATATCTCTCCAAGTTGGAGGGGAAATTTCCATCTTGGTCAATCCACGAGGCTTACTTCTTAATCGGCCCGAGCATGGCCATGATTCCGACTAAGCAGGGAGCTGCGGAAGATGGAGATGAGGGCACCTCTATAGTCATTTCCTCCAAAGTTGAGGCGACAGAGGATCCCGTGGTTGAAATCATTGGTAACCGCGACAAAGTTGAAATATCTTTTGAGTTGTCCATGCAGCCCAGTGACTCGCCGATGTACTATACTGTTGTCTTCAATTTGTGCATCTATGTATCTATGAGCTAGCTCTAGCTAGCAGCTTGATCGATCCCTTTCCTCTTCTTTTTTATGCTAGTTGTTCCTTTACATAAAGTAGCTATTTTTCTATTTTCTTTGCCCCGATCGAGGTATCCATACATGCAACATTTTGCATGCACCAACACGTGTGTGTCATTGCCCCAATACCACTGCTCTCACCCCCTCCTTCCCCTCGCCTTGGTTCTCCCAGATCTAGGCCATTAGGCCCTCCCCCCCCTTTCTGGTGACCGCCGGTGGCAATATTGGGTGAGGGACCTGCCCCTGTATAGCAGTAGCTAGGTTAGTTTGGCTTGTTGCCGTGTTTTGCCTCTTTGGCGTCTGAGGGTAGGAAGATGGTTTTCGGTGACCAGACCCATCTCCTCTCACACCCCCTGCTCTGACGCTTCCCGTTGGTGGCAAGCGGTGATGCATATGAGCTGGCTGCGGTGGAGCATCCCTCCAAATAAGGTCTCCTATGGGTGCTTCTGGCTGCTAGTGCTGGTTCTCACCAAGCTCGAGGTGGTCCGTCTTCTTTCGGTGATGATGCTTGATGAGTCCAAAGTTGGAGTATTTTTACTTATTGTTTTTGCATAAGTAGATTAGGGTTTTTAGTATTTTACTGCTTTTGCGTGCACCTTTTTGTCCTTGTTTCAATAGGATCCCAATTTACTAAGTCTATTATGAACATATCAATTGAGACTATCATATTATACTGTAATATGATATTTTAAAGTGATAAAAGTAATTTTATTGATTATCTTCGCACCTAGAGGAATTGCTTGCGCTTAGGAGGCTCTAGCCCGCATAACAACCAAGGGTATGGGCGGAGCCCGCCCATACCGCCCCCCATACGACCCGGCGTCAGGACCGCCTCGTCAAATACTTCCTTCTCGCGAAAACAGATCATAGATCTGGCATTCAGAGAAACCTTCAGCCATGAAAAACCACACCAAAATGGGATCTGAAAGAGGAACTTGAAGAAGGGCAAATCCTTGCTGCTGCACGGATCATTGGAGGACAACACATCATCCCCTACATCATCAACCACTGCATCTCCATCACCATCTCTACCCCCAATTTCCATTCATTAGATCTTGTTGTAATTCTAGATTCAATTGTGGTTTCCACTATTTTAATTCCATTACCTTTATCCTTCTATTTGATTATGATGATGTTGTTGATTGCTTCCATGTGTGAGTAGTTCCCTTCATTCTTGGGTAGATGGAGAAACCCTAGAATTATTATGAAATGATGAAATAAAGATGATCTATTACTTGTGTATTTGATCCATTGATCTATGGTATGTGTTTGCTCTCTCCCTTTAGATGGTATGTGTAGTTGGCCATATATCATTTGCCTTCGGGTCTAAAGAAGAGGGTGAAACACTTTGGACGTGTTTGGAAGCGTGTCGGAAGCTATTGTGACTAGAAGCGCCGCTAGCTACCATCACGGTCAAAGGGGGAACAAAGAGAGATTCACTAAGCTAATTACGATATCCATGGGAAGACCCTTAATTGCGATGGTCTGCATGGTGACTGCTTCCAGGCAGTGGTTTTTTAGAGATGGCCTCATTCTTGGCTCAACAAAGTGACTGCCTACAAGCCTTGTAGTGAACATCTTATTACCAAACTCTCTCCACACATATCATGACATAAGAAATAGGTTATCCTAATTATGATTAATTACAACATACTAGTGGTGTATCCTACATCCCCGAGAACGTCTTAGACCTATTGAGTTCAACCACCATTCCACACATTCTTATTACTTGATTTCTTTTTACTTGTTTTATTTAATTCCTTGCATTCAACCCAAAAACATTTCAAACTGAAGGGAATGTGCCCTAGAGAAAAATAATAATATTGATTACTAGCACATTTCATAAAGTTTATGATTAAGTTTTATATCATTCTATAACTGTATTGAATGGAAACGCCAATGCATGTGTGATATACAAACAACCAGGAGTTCCCAGTGAAACTCTATTCACTGGTTCATTGGTCAACGGATGATCAAGATTTCCTGATCATGTTGGTGCCTCGGCAGCAATTGACAATGGAGTCATCTCATTAGAGAATGAGATGGTGAATATACCCTAACTATAGCATCGTATCACGATCATGTCACATAGTTCAAGTTATGATGATTAGGAAACGTAGTGACTCTTTCCTTGGACCGTGATACCATATCTAATCTCTCTATTCCAAGAATACCTTGATAGCACCTTGAAGGGAATTGCCCGAGAGGCAATAATAAAGTGGTTATTATCGTATTCCTTATTTATGATAAATGTTTATTTTACATGCTATAATTGTATTAATACGGAAACATTAATACATGTGTGTGTAATAAACAAAAGGAAGTTCCTAGTTATGCCTCTCTTATAAACTAGCTCGTTGATTAACAAGATGATCAAAGTTTCCTGATCATGGACATTGGATGTTGTTAATAACGAGGTCACAACATTAGTGTAATGGTGTGATGAACATTCATCCGAAGTATAGCATTACGATCAAAGTCATTGAGTTTATATTGCTATAACAACTTACGAAGTGATCCTAATCCTTAGACCATCAGATCATGTCAATCACTAACACCGGAAGAGTTTCTTGATAACATCAAACGTCACACCGTAACTGGGTGATTATAAATATGGGTTCAAAACTACTAAAGTGTTATGTTGAGGCCCATGGATCGAGAGTGGAATTTTTTCATCCCGATGACGGATAGATATGCTCTGGGCCCTCTCGGTGATATCACATTGATTAGCTTGCAAGCAAGTGATTTGATCACTAGAATGTTATATCAAGGGAACGAGGAAAGAGTGCATGTCAGTAAAGAGATCAAACTAGGTATGGAGATACCAATGATTGAATCTCGGACATGTAATATATCGTGAAACAAAGGTATTCAGATACTAGCGTAAAAGGTTTCGACGGTCACAAGAAAGTCATCGTTGAATGTGTGGGAGTCAGTATGGATCTCTAGGTCCCGCTTTTGATTATTGATCGGATAAGGGTCTCGATCATGTCCGCATTATTCGCGAATCGTAGGGTGGCACACTTAAGGGACACTGACATCCAATTGGAGCAAAAGTTTCATGCCGAAAAGAATAACAAGCGCAGAAATTTATTTCACTAGATACTGAAATGGGTTTTCTGGTGAAATTGCAGAAAGTGTTTCTGCATGTGAAATGAAATACTGGCAAGGGGTTATATGTGAATTTTTGTCATTAAAGTAATTGACAACATTCTGAATAAATAAAAGGAGTTTTATTTAATGAGAGTTTGCATTAAATTTGGTGGAAATTTAATGGGAATTTGAGTGGGATTTTGAGTGGAGGAAATTGAAAGGAATTTGAGTGAGTGGAGTGTCCACCCACATGAATTTGGAAGAGGTGGGGGCAGCCCCCATGGCTGGGCGCCATGCCCCGTGGGTTCCCCCCCCCCCCCCCTCTCCCTATAAAAGGCCCCCCTCTCATCATCTCAAAGCACACCTCCCCGTGAAGGATCTCTCTCCCCCTCTAGAATTTATTCCCCATGGTCTCGGACTAGCGAGATACATGTTCACAGTGGCTATTCGGCAAGAAAGAGTTGTGCTTCCGCTGCATCACTGGAGCGAGGAGGCAGAGGTTGCTCGGTGCCTCGTACGTGTGTCTTGAAACGCAGACTTATTGCTTTGTTTCTTGGCGCTAGGACTTTTTATCGATCTTGAGATCGGCAAGAGATCGTCTACATCAACCACGAGTTTGGACTCGTTAAGCTTTGTCGGTCTTCAAGGGTATGTTCTATACGGATGTATATCCGCCCGTTGCTTGTATCTAGTAGATAGATCTTGGTACATAGTTGTTCCCATCGTAGGAAATTTTTTGTTTTCTATCTTGAACCCTAAAGTGGTATCGAGCGGATCTATGCGTAGATGCTTTGCACGGGTAGTAAACATATGAGTATGTGGGCGATGATGATCATGTTATTGCTTCTTTGTTGTACTTTGGATATTGGTGGGATAGTGGGATGAAGCGGCCCGGACAAACTTTACATGTCCTCGCACATGAGACCTGTTCCACGCTTGACATGCAAGTAGTTTTGCATAAGTGGCTAGCGGGTGTCTGTCTCTCCTACTATATAGTCAATATCTAATTTGCAACGAGTTTTCAACAATTTGGTTATCCTCGTTGTGGTTCATGTTCGTAGGTATGAACGGTTCTATCTTCAAAATCCCTAAGCCACGTAAAACTTGCAATGGATAAATTAGAGGCGTCTAGTTTAGATTGTTGCTGGGCTAGTGTCATGATATGGTGATGTTGTAAGTAGAAGTATACGTCGATACTCTTACAACACACATAATGTTTAAGTTCCATAGACATTGGCCTTACACATAGAGGTATGATGGCGATCATACCATGATGCACATGATGGAAATCAAAGTGCAAGAACCATATCATTTCACTTATTAACATGTGATGTTTGATTGCATCTTATATTGCTTGTTTGGTGTTTTATTAGCATAATAAGATGATCCCTCATTTAGATATCAAGATAAAAATGTGTTCTTCCTTAAGTATGCACCGACAATGTTTCGTCGCTTCAAGACATCACGTGATGATTGGGTGTACTTGAATCCACGAGAATATCTCGGGTGTAACACAGTTACACACGCAAATACTAAGGTTCTTACTTGGCGAGCCTAGCATGTACATACATGTCCTCGTAACATGGACCGGAAGGTTAAGCACGAGTCATATGGAAGATATGATGCCCATTTAATGCTCGCCTTTGAAGCTATACAGACTCACGTGATGATCGGACTTGGTGTAGTGGATTTGGTTCATGGAATCACCTAAAAGACACAAGGGATGTCGATTTTGAGTGGGAGTTCATTTCTAATTTGGATTAGAAGAACTCAACTTATCATAAATTAAATCAAATTGAATTTGCATAATTTGTTGTAGTCATTGGCATTCGTTCACCACCTTATGTATAGTTGTAATTGAGATAATAGAACTATAGATTCTGGATATTTACTTTACGAACTAGTATCGTATTGTGTTGAGTGTCAATCTAAAGTTTAAAGTCCTATTGCAAACTTTCAGCAAACTATGTTTACTCCGTGAAATTTAATAATTAGTATTAAATCAAGAGTAACAATTCCAGTGTTAGTATCTTAAGTATCATGTTTGCCTCCATGATTCTTGATTGTTTTAATACCAAGTTTATCTAGGAGCTGAAAGAATTGTTTCAGAAACCATCATGTGTGGCAGATATAACGATATCTGAAACAATGTTTTGGTTGCAATATGATAGAGTATAATGTATGTTATCATATTGGATGAAAATTTACAAAGGTTGGAGATGCTAGACATCCTAATCATGCAAAAGGGTTTTGGAAAGTAACGTTATACTCACGATTTGTCTTTATAAGCTACAGTAGCTTGATCATGAAAGTCGTCATGATAAGGATGAATAGAAGATGTATGTAAAGTGTTTACTACACTAAAATATTATTAAAGAATGGATTTTGAAAGAATGCCGATCATTTTGATGATGGTGATCTACTTCAAAGTGCAAGTCCAAAGGTATTATTATTTGAATATACACGCTTTGGACTATGTGTCATGTATATGGCGCCACTTTTGATGTTGAGAGATTCTTTTAAAAGGAAAAAGGAAATGCTGAAAGAGAATCTATAAATATATTTGGCAGAAAAGAAAAGACTGGAAATATCCAGTTTAGATATATAGATGATATACATGTTATGGTTGTATTCTTTCCTTGTTAAACAATGTGGTTCTTGGGTATTGAATACCGAATTGGTTGGTATGAAATTTCATACAGAACGACGAAATTCATGAACCACAATGGCCCAAGTAACTAGCAAGAGAATATGTGATGATGCTCATCGAAAACAAACAAACCATTGTTTGTATTTCTCGTTGACACCAAAGCTTGCCTCCAAGATTTGTTTTAATAATTGTTATTTAAATCAGGTATTATGAGAACAAAGGTTGTTCAAATAATTACCGTATTCCATATAAGATGGATAATTTACAAATCTAGCTGGAGAAATCACATCCATACAACCTAATGCTAAAATGTTGCAAGACAAATGATTGAAAGATCACTTATGAAGTGACATCGCCATTTAAATTATATTGGAAAGAAAACATGAAGAATCTCCATATTCATGGATATTTGGAGTCTTTGATTTGATCAAGTGACGCTTATGAGACTCTCCTTGGGATAATTGAAACTTCGTTCAAAGGCCAAAGAAGAACGAACGACTAAAATATTGGAATTTATACATATCGATGTATGTAGTCCATTATGTATAGTCATAAGTGATGGATTTCAACTTCATATGCTTTCTCCAGAAATTTGAGTGAATGTTCACTTAATGAGAAATAAGTGTGAAATATTTGAAAATGTTCAAAGACTTTCAAGATGAAGTGAAAAATCATTGTAACAAGAAAGTAAAATAATTTATGATTTTATCATAAAGGGATTTATTTGAGTTACAAGTTTAGCAAAAACACCTAGATTTACATCTCCCGAAACACCATAGGAATATGGAGTGTTTGAGATTTGTAATGAAACCTTGTGAGACATGGTTGGATCAAAGGTGTTATTTATAAAACTGCCATTATGTTTTAAAGATTAAAAGCTTTAGAGACTATCGCTTTTACACTGAAAAGAGCTCCATCTTGATCCGTTGAAATGACACCATGGAAGTTATGGTTTGGGGTAAAAACCCAAATTGTCATTTCTTAAATTTTGGTATGCTAAACATAAGTAAGATGTTTATAATCGAAGTCGGATGAGCATGTCTTTGTAGGTTATTTCGAATAACAATTGGTTATTCCTCCATAACACCAAGGACAAAAGGGTTGAGTAAACGAAGCGTGAAGTTCCTTGAAAAAGGATTTTTTTGTAAAAGTTAAGTGGGAGGACAATAGAACTTTGATAAGTTTAACGAACCTTAGCTAAATGTGCTGAGTTGCGTAGCGCCGAAAATCGTTCCAGAGGCAGCCATAATGCTCAAAGATTATGTGCCTCAAAGGTTGTGGTCACGAAGATCTAGGTTTTTATTGAACCAAGTAGGTCGGATAAAACAATCAAATGCTGAGATTTGAGAGTAAATCATGTAGGGTTTCGTAGCATGGAAAACAAAAAATTTCTACCGCATACAAACAAACAAGCCAAGATCTATCTACTAGATTGTAGCAACGAGTCGATGGAATAACTCACCCTCGAAGATTCCAAAGTGTTTAGCAGGCGGATTCTCGTGGGTGATGTAGTCTACTCTTCGATCTCAAGATCGCGTAGGCGATCCTTCGGCGCTGTGTTCGAGGCGCTCCCTTGATCAGTCACATGTTTGGTACTCGGCAGACCTTCCTCTCCTTGTTCGAGTGGCGGAGGTTGTAGCACTCTCCTCGTGATTCGGCCTGGCAGTGGTACGGAAGTAGAGGGAGATCTCATGAGGCTTAGCCTTGGCCGGGCAGTATGGTGGAGTATGAGAGGCTCCTCGGCGATCTAGGTTTTAGACACACCAAGGAGGAGGTGCTAGAGCCGGCTGGGGCTTGGGGCAGCCCAAGTCGGCGACTAGGCGACCCTAGGAGGCGGCAGCTGCAGGAGGTGGCGGCGCCAAGCTAGGGTTTGGGGCAGGGAACTTGTGTGTCTCTAGGAGGGAGCCCTGCCCCTCCTTATATAGGTGGAGGGGCCGGCCGGCCAAGGGGAGGGAGAGGAGTCCCTCCCCGACTCGGCTTGGGTGGTGCGCCGGCTTGGGGAGGAGGGACTCCCTCCCCAACTCGGTTTCCCCTTCCTCCTCGTTTCCTCTTTCCAAATTTAGCCGTTTGACTTTTCAATTTAGCTATTTGACTTTTCAAACTAGGATTTGAATTAATCCTTTATTTGGAACAGTGATGACACTTAGTACATGATGCAATCATACCAACTTGATACAACATATTCATGTACCCTTCCCCTCACGGTCGGACATTCCGGAACATTCTAGAACATTCCCGATGAAAACACCGGAACCATTCCCCAACTCCGAAACGGGACTTTCCTTATATGAATATTATTCTCCGGACCATTACGGATCTCCTCGTGATATCCCGGATCCCATTCGGGACTCCGAACAACATTCGGTCTCTTTCTCATCATTCCATAACTACTCAAAACAACGTCGAATCCTTAAGTGTGTCTCCCTGCAGTTCGTGAATTATGTGGACATGATCGAGACACTTCTCCGAACAATAACCAATAGAGGAATCTGGAAATTCATATGGCTCCCACATATTTCTACGATTACTTTGCGATTGAATGAACCACTTACATACGATATCAATTTCCCTTTGTCTCACGATAGTTCACTTATCCGAGGTTATGATTGTCGGTATCTCTGCATACCTAGTTCAACCTCGTTACCGATAAGTACTCTTTTCTCGTTCCCGTGATATGTGATCCCTTGTGAGCCAGTCACATGCTTGCAAGCTAATTGGATGACATTTCACGAGAGAGCCAGTATATCTATCAAATCATATGGATGGACAAATCCTCTTGATCCATGTGTTTCAACCAATACTTTCCGAACACTCAATGCCACCTTTATAGCCACCCGATTCACGGTGTGGTGTTTGATGTCATCAAAGCATCCATCCGGTAAGGTGATATGCATGATCTCATGGTGAAGGAATTAGATTACTATGTATCAGAAAGCATATAGCAATTGAACTATTAAAATGACTTGATCTTTATGCTACGCTTATCTATAGGAGTATGTCCATCATATCATTCTCCTAACGATATGATCTTGTTGTTAATAACATCTCAATGTTCATGATAGGGAAACCACAATCATCTATTAACCAACAAGCTAGTATTATATAGAGGCTTTACTAGGGACTTCAAATTAAGTTTACAAATCACACAAGTATTAATGTTTCCTTGTTAATACTATTATAGCATGAATGTAAACATTTATCATAAACACAAAGATATAATAATAACTACTTTTATTATTGTCTCTAGGGCATATCTCCAACAGCCTCCCACTTGCACTAGAGTCATCTAATCTAGATTACATGGTAATATAGAACACCCATAGCGGTTTGGTGCTGGTCATGTTTGCCCTCGGGAGAGGTTTAGTCAACGGATCCGCCACATTCAGATCTGTGTGTACTTTGCAAATCTTTATATCCCCATCTTGGATATGTTCTCGAATAGCGTGAAAACATAGCTTGATATGCTTCAGCTTCTTGTGTGACCTTGGTTCTTGCGCATTGGCTATGGCACCCATGTTATCACAGTAGATAGACATTGGGTCCAGCGCACTAGGAACCACACCCAGCTCTGTAATGAACTCTTTCATCCATATCGCTTCTTGTGAAGCCTCAGAGTAACCATGTATTCGATTAGGTTGAAGATCTACGCCTGGCAGCGCTTTGCTTTGCACTCCTCCAGCTAAGCTGCACCATTCAATATATCATCGTATCCAGTTGTGATTTAGAATCATCCGGATCGGTGTTCCAACTAACATCGGTGTAACCATTAACAACGAGCTGTTCATCACCTCCATAAGAAGAACCATATCCTTAGTTCTTCTCAAGTACTTAGGATGTTTTTGACCCTGTCAATGATCCACTCTGGATCACTTTGATATCTGCTAGTTAAACTAACGACATATGCAATGTCGGTCTAGTACATAGCATGGCATACATTAGAGATCTATGGCTGAGGCATGAGGAGTCTTACTCATCCTTTCTCTATCTTACTGCCGATGTGGGACTTTGAGTTTTACTCAAGGTCGTGTTTAACAACATGAGAACCCTTTCTTGCTATCTTCCATTCAAACCTCTTTAGAACTTTGTCCAAATATGTACTCTGTGACAATGATATTTGGCGTTTGATCTATCTCTATAAATCTTTATGCCTAATATGTAAGCTGCTTAGCCAAGATCCTTCATTGAAAACTATTATTCAAATATTCCTTGACACTATTAAGAAGGTCTACATCATTCCCAATCAATAATATGTCATCCACATATAGTATTAAGAATGCTCTGAGCTCCCACTCACTTTCTTGTAAATACAAGCTTCTCCATAAGTTTGTATAAAACCAAAACTTTTGATCACCTTATCAAAGCGTTGATTCCAACCGGGATGCTTGCTTCAATCCATAGATGGACCGTTGAAGTTTGCATACCTTGTTAGCATCTTTAGGATCGACAAAACCTTTGGGTTGCATCATATACAACTCTTCATCAATGTCTCCATTGAGGAATGCTGTTTTGACATCCATGCCATATCTCATAATCATAATATGCGGTGATTGCTAACATAATCCTCACAGAATTTAGCTTCGCTCTGGTGAGAAAGTCTTATCGTAGTCGACTCCTTGAATTTGTGAAACCCTCTTGCGACAAATAGAGCTTTATAAACGATAACATTACCATCGACATCTGTTTTCTTCTTGAAGATCCATTTGTTCTCGACAGCCTTCCGGCCATCCAGTAAGTCCACCAAAGTCCATACTTGGTTTTAGTACATGGATCCAATCTCGGTTTCATGGCTTCTTGCCATTTATTGGAATCTGGGCTCATCATCGCTTCCTCATATGTCTGGGGTCATCGGTGTTGTCCACCAACATGACACTCATAGCGGATCAGACCAATGCGGGTGATGCGAGTTCTCATTGACCTGCGAGGCTCTGTAGCAACTTCAGCGAAGTTTCATGATCATCATCATTAGCTTCCTCTCTTATTGGTGCAGGCACCATAGGAACTCTTCGGTCTTTGCGCTACTACTTAATTTCGAGAGAAGGTTCGACAACCTCGTCGAGTTCTACTTTCCTTCCAGTCACTTCTTTCGAGAGAAATTCCTTCTCTAGAAAGGATCCATTCTTAACAACAAAGATTTTGCCCTCGGATCTATGATAGAAGGTATACCCAATAGTTTCCTTTGGGTATCCTATGAAAACGCATTTTTCGCTTTGGGTTCAAGCTTGTCATTGTAACTTCTTTAAGGAGCGACAATCTAGGTTTCTTCCCAAACCATAATTCATACGATTGTCGTTTCAGCGGATTTAGATGGTGCCTATTTAAAGTGAATCGGCTGTTTCTAATGCATAACCCCAAAATGATAGCGGTAAATCTGTAAGTGACATCATAGAGCGAACCATATCTAAGAGAGTTCGATTCACGATGTTCGTACACACCATTCTGTTGTGGTGTTCGGCGGTGTCAAGCTGCGAAAGTATACGCATTTCTTCAAATGCTCGCCAAACTCGTAACTCAGATATTCACCTCCACGATCAGAGCGAAATTTAATCTTCTTGTTACGTTGATTCTCTACCTCACTTTGAAATTCCTTAAACTTCTCGAAAGTTTGGACTTATGTTTCATGAAATAGATATACCCATATCTACTCAAGTCATCCGTGAAGGTAAGAACATACTTGATAACCACCAGCGATGCTACACTAATTGGACCACACACATCGGTATATATGATTTCCAACAAGTCAGTAGCTACTCCATCATACCAGAAAATGGAGTCTTAGTCATTTACCCATCGGACATGCTTACGCATCTTTCAAGTGATTAAAATCAAGTGATTCAAGAAGTCCATCGAATGGAGTTTCTTCATCGCTTCACTCCAATGTGACCAAGGCAGCGATTGCCACACATAGGTCGAGTTATCGCTCGATTTCAAGCGTTTAGCCTCAATGTTATTAATATGTGTATTTCCACTATCGAGATTCAATAAGAATAGACCATCTATCAAAGGTGCATGTGCATAAAACATATTACTCATATAAATTGAACAACCATTATTCTCGGATTTAAACAAATGTAGTCTACAATAAACAAGATCCGATATAATGTTCATGCTTGAGCACCAAATAACAATTATTTAAGTATAAAACTAATCCCGATGGTAGATGAAGGGTAGCGTCCGGCCAAGTGATCACATCAACCTTTGATCTATTTCCAGCAGCATCGTCACCTCGTTCTTCGCTAGCTTCCGTTTGATTCTGCCTTTTGTTTGAGTTACAAATATGAACAGCAGAACCGATTATCAAATAGCGAGCACTACTCACGGTACTAGTGAGATACACATCAATAACATGTATATCATATATACCTTTCTTCTTGATGTTGCCGTTCTTCAAATCCGCCAAGTACTTTGGGCAATTCGCTTCGATGACCTTCTCCTTGCGGTAAAGCACTCGACATCGGGCTTAGGTCCAGCCTTGGTATTCTTAAATCGGCGTGGTAACTTTCTTACCACCCTTCTTGAAGTGTCCCTTACCTTAGACTTGCCTTTCTTGAATTTGGTGGTCTTATTGACCAACAACACTTGGTGCTCTTTCTTGATCTCCACTTGCGAGACTTCAACATGGCAAAGAGTTACGACAACGTCTTGTTCATGTTTGCATGTTGTAGTTCATCACAAAGTTCTTGTAACTTGGTGGTAGTGATTGGAGGACACGGTAAATCCCCAAAGTATTGGGAATCACAATACCCAAGCTTTGAAGTTTGTTTGCGTGCCCGGACATCTTAAGCACATGCTGTGGCCAGACGCCCTCTTCCATCTTGCGGTTAAGAACTTTTGAAGCCTCATAGCTTTCAATTGCATGAGTCTCAAAGATCAATTTGAGATCCTCGACAATATCATATGGGTCTGAATTCTCAAACCTTTTAAAACTCAGATTCTAAACCATACAAGATAGCACCTTTGAGCGTGAGTCTTGAGTCTTAGAGTGAGGTAAACATTCTTTACTTCATCGGAGCATCAGCTGCGTTGGGTCACCAGTGCATCCAGCACATAGGTCAATTACCAGTGTGAGGACAATCCTCAAATTGCCGGAACCAATCATGAGTTGCTTCCATTGTTTTCAACTTTTCTTTCTCTAGGCAGCATTAAAATTGATGGTAGGGGCTGCCATTGATCTACAACGTATTTGCAATAGTTTAGACTAAGTTTATGACAAATTGAGTTCAAATTAATAAATTTAATCTAGGTGAACTCCACTCAAGCAATATCCCTCACATTGTTTTGGTGATCACCGAACCAAATCCACCACATCAACCGATCATCGAGAGTTGATATAGTTTCAATGGCGAACAATCGACATGTTCATCATATCTACTATATGATTCATGCTTTACCTTTCGGTGATCCGTGTTCGAGACCATATACTGTACATGCTAGGCTCGTCAGATCAAACCTTAGTTTTCGCATGAGCAAATCTGGCTTGCTCACGTTGTATGCACTTGCGAATCTAACACACCCGATCATCACGTGGTGCTTGAAACAACAAGCTTTAGCAGTGCTAACTAAGGGTGAACACTTTATGACTTGAAATTCATGTGCATGAGGATCATCTTATAATGCTACCGTTGTCTACTAAGCAATACAAGATGCATAAAGGATTAACATCACATGCAATTCATAATATGTGATATGATATGGCCTTTCTTCTTTGTGCTTCGATCTCCATCTTCTACTTACGAACATGATCTCCATCATCATAGGCATTGCATCAAGGTCAATGGCGCTTCTCCATCAGTTATATCCACGGCTTCAACTATTACAACTACTTTGAATAGACCGCGGGTCTTAACATAAATTAAAGACAACCATATGGCTCCTGGTTGCCAACTTACAATAAGGAACATTGCATACATCAAATATAATCACAATCATGGCCATATCACATCACACACCCTGCAAAACAAAGTTAGGCGCCTCTACTTTCTTTGCATGTTTCGTGGTTTGGGGCTTTCAATAAGTGTCGTTCTAACTTACGAACAAGAACCACAACATTGATACTAGTATTATTAATCACCGTTGTAAATTGGATCTTAACTATGCTAGGAGAAAGCAGGCACCATAAAGCCACTTATGCAATACAAGTTGCATGTCAGCGTGGAGAAAGTCTCATGAGCGATGTCATGTAAGGTTAGCCGGGCGCTTCATCCCAACATCCATAAGATGCAAAGTACACAAGCAATCGACAATAAAGCATCAACGCCCAATGACCATTGTGTTCTACTGTCAGATCTACATATAGACACGGCTCGATACCTTGTAGGGTTTCGTAGCATGGAAAACAAAAATTCGACCGCATACAAACAAACAAGCCAAGATCTATCTACTAGATTGTAGCAGTCGATGGAATAACTCACCTCGAAGATTCCAAAGTGTTTACGAGGCGGATTCGTGGGTGATTTAGTCGTACTCTTCGATCTCAAGATCGCGTGAAGCGATCCTTCGACCTGCGTTCGATGCTCCTTGATCAGTCCTGCGTTCGGTGCCGTGAAGACCTTCCTCTCCCTTGTTCAGCGGGCAGCGGAGGTTGTAGCACTCTCCTCGTGATTCGACTGTGGCGTGGTACCGGAGTAGAGGAGATCTCGAGGCTTAGCCTTAAGCGGGCGAGTATGGTGGAGTATGAGAGCTCCTCGTGATCGTTTAGACACACCAAGGAGGAGGTGCTAGGCCCGGCTGGGGCTTGGGGCAGCCAAGTCGTGACTAGAGCAACCCTAGGAGGCGACGGCAGTGCGGGAGGTGGCGCCAAGCTAGGGTTTGGGCGGGGAACTTGTGTGTCTCTGGGAGAACCCTGCCCTCCTTATATGGGTGGAGGGCCGGCCAAGGGAGGAGAGGTCCCTCCCAACTCGGCTTGGGTGGTGCTGTGGCTTGGGAGGAGGACTCCTCTACAGCTTCAGTTTCCCCTTCCTCCTCTTTTCCTCTTTCTAAATTTAGTAGTTTGACTTTTCAATTTAGCTATTTGACTTTGCAAACTAGGATTTGAATTAATCCTTTATTTGGAACAGCGATGACACTTAGTACATGATGCAATCATACCAACTTGATACAACATATTCATGCCCTTCCCTCCGGTCTGGGACATTCGGAACATTCTAGAACATTCGATGAAAACACAGGAACCATTCCCCAACTCAAAGCAGGACTTTCCTTATATGAATCTTATTCTCCGGACCATCTGGATCTCCTCGTGATATCCGGATCCCATCGGGACTCGAACAACATTCGGTCTCTTTCTCATCATTCCATAACTTCTCAAAACAACGTGAATCCTTAAGTGTGTCTCCCTACGGTTCGTGAATTATGCGGACATGATCGAGACACTTCTCCGAACGATAACCAATAGAGGAATCTGGAAATTCATATGGCTCCCACATATTTCTCGATTGCTGCGATCGAATGAACCACTTACATCGATATCAATTTCCCTTTGTCTCACGATAGTTCACTTATCAGAGGTTATGATGGTTGGTATCTCTGCATACCTAGTTCAACCTCGTTCTGATAAAGTACTCTTTCTCGTTCATGATATGTGATCCCTTGTGAGCAGGTCACATGCTTGCAAGCTAATTGGATGACATTTCAGGAGGGCCAGTATATCTGTCGAGTCATATGGATGGACAAATCCACTCTTGATCCATGTGTTTCAACCAATACTTTCCGAACACTCAATGCCACCTTTATAGCCACCCGATTCACGGTGTGGTGTTTGATGTCATCAAAAGCATCCATCGGTAAAGGTGATATGCATGATCTCATGGTGAAGAATTAGATTACTATGTATCAGAAAGCATATAGCAATTGAACTATTAAAATGACTTGATCTTTATGCTACGCTTATCTATAGGAGTATGTCCATCATATCATTCTCCTAACGATATAAACTTGTTGTTAATAACATCTCAATGTTCATGATAGAAACCACAATCATCTATTAACCAACAAGCTAGTATTATATAGAGGCTTTACTAGGGACTTCAAATTAAGTTTACAAATCACACAAGTATTAATGTTTCCTTGTTAATACTATTATAGCATGAATGTAAACATTTATCATAAACACAAAGATATAATAATAACTACTTTTATTGTGCCTCTGGGCATATCTCCAACAAATCATTATTGTTTGACAATGATAAACTTACTACATACAAAGAAGCGATGTTGGGACCTGACTCCGTCAAATGGCTTGAAGCCGTAAAATCCGTGATAGTTCCATACACGAAAAATCAAGTTTTGAACTTGGAAGACCCTCTAGAAAGGTGTAAAAACCTATCGGTTGTATTTCGATCTATAAATAAACAGACATGAATGTTTCACATCTATGAAATAGTTGACATATCGTAAAGTATTTTACAACAAATGTTTAAGGAGTTGACTATGACAAGATTTGATCTTTCATAGCGATATTTAGTCTGGACGGATTAAAGTAGCAACCACTACATATAATTTGGTATATGGTAGATGAATAAACAAAACAAAATTATTCTAATAGAATGGTTACCTAGGGCGTGTACAAGACAAGGTCCAAGGGTTTTGTTAAATTCAAAAGGATGCTAAAGGGCATGCAAACTTCAATGGTTGAAGTAAGCATCACGAGTTGGAATCTTCACCATAATGGAAAAGGAGTTTTCATCTGGAGACAATGAAGATGCTTGCATTTGCAAGAAATTAAGTGGGAGCGCTGAGACATATTTCTAATACATTATGTGGAGGACATCTTGTTGATTGGAAATGATGTATCTTTTATTGACAAAGGTTAAGAATTTTATTTCGATGAAAGACTTAGGCAAAACCCGAATATTTAGCATGAATGTCTATAGTGGATGGTATGGCGCTAATATGGTTGTGCCAAGCGTACATATATGAGATATTGAAGGAGTTCAATATAGAAAGCGACAAAAGCGGTTCTTGTGCATGAAAGAATTGAATCAAGATTCAAGTGTATCTACACTTGATAAGTGAAACAAGATTCAAGTGCTTTGACACTTGATAATGAAATCACAAGGATGTTTTGATCGATCATACCATGATATCTACACATCCGGATATGTCCTATCTTTGTAAATGTTATGAGCATATACCAGAATGAATCATAAAATGATCATTGGACGATAGTGAGGATATTCTTATGATCTTTTGGAAGAACTAAGAATATATTTGTGTATAGGTGACAAACAATTACAAATAGTTCATTGTAAAGTGTTACATTGATACTAGTTTTGTCACAAGATACAAATTAAGTTTATCTTAATTTAAATTATAGGTGGCACAATGTAATGGAAAGGAGATTCCATGGAATTTGGATGAATTCAAAGTTAAGACATTGTGTGGATACTATACCAAAAAGGCTAAGTATATAGGCGCTATAGTAGCGACAAGGAGAATTTGTGTTAGGTAGTTTGTTATCAAACTAAATGTAGTTCTGGCAACTGCTAACACTAAAGATATATTAATATAACAATAGTATCGACATGATTTAACCCCAAGGAACTAAAGGTCTCACCGAAAGACCAAATTTATACAATGCCATCTCATTGGAGAATGAGTGATGCGTGAAAGGCAGCAAAGACATGCAAATACACACGGACCTAAAAGTGTCGATCCGTAGATTATGTTAACCACTTGCGGTTGCGTATATGGAACACTGAAGCCATAGGTGTTCAATAAAAGTTTTCAAACTAGATTATTGTCTCTAGTGCAAGTGGGAGGCTGAAGGAATATGCTAGAGGCAAAATAAAATGGTTATTATCGTATTCCTTATTTATGATAAATGTTTATTTTGCATGCTATAATTGTATTAATACGAACGTTAATACATGTGTGTTTAATAAAAAAGGAAGTTCCTAGTTATGCCTCTCTTATAAACTAACTTCGTTGATTAACAAGATGATCAAAGTTTCACGATCATGGACATTGGATGTTGTTAATACTTGAGGTCACAATAATAGTGTAATGGTGTGATGAACATTCATCCAAGTATAGCATTACGATCAAAGTCATTGAGTTTATATTGCTATAACAACTTACGAAGTGATCCTAATCTTAGACCATGAGATCATGTCGATCATTAATACGGAAGAGTTTCTTGATAACATCAAAGCGTCCACCGTATTTGGGTGATTATAAAGATGGGTTCAAAACTACTAAAGTGTTATGTTAAGGCCCATGGATCGAGAGTGGAATTTTTCATCCGATGAGATAGATATGCTCTGGGCCCTCTCGGTGATATCACATTGATTAGCTTGCAAGAAAGTGATTTGATCACTAGAATGTTATATCAAGGGAACGAGAAAAGAGTGCATGTCAGTAATGAGATCAAACTAGGTATGGAGATACCGATGATCGAATCTCGTACATGTAATATATTGTGAAACAAAGTTAAGATACTAGCGTAAAGGTTGACGATCACGGAAAGTCATCGTTGAATATGTAGAATCGATTATAGATCTCAGTCGCTTACGATTATTGATCGGATAAGGGTCTCGATCATGTCCGCATTATTCGCGAGCTGTAGGGTGGCACATAAGGGACAGCGACATCCAATTGGAGCAAAAGTTTCATGCGGAAAAGAATAACAAGCGTAAGAATTTATTTCACTAGATACTGAAGCGGGTTTTTGGGTGAAATTGCGAAAATGTTTGCATGTGAAATGAAATACTAGCAGGGTTATATATGAATGTTTGTCATTAAAGTAATTGACAAAATTCTGAATAAATAAGGAGTTTTATTTAATGAAGTTAGCATTAAATTTTGTGGAAATTTAATGAGAATTTGAGTGGGATTTTGAGTGGAGAATTGAAAGCGTTTGAGTGGTGGAGTGTCCACCCATGAATGTGGAAGAGGTGGGGCAGCCCCATGGCTGGGCTCCATGCCCTTGGGTGCCCTCCTCTCCCTATAAAAGAGCCCCTCTCATCCTCTCAAAGCACACCTTCTGAAGGATCTCTCTCCCCTCTAGAATTTATTCCCCATGGTCAGACTAGCGAGATACATGTTCGATGGCTATTCGGCAAGAAAGAGTTATTAGCTTCATTGCATCATTTGGAGGCGAGGAGAATTGCTCGTTCATGTGTGCGACACGGATGCACCTGTTTTTTTGGCGCTAGGACTTCCTCTCGATCTTGAGATTGGTAAGAGATGTCTACATAAATCCACAAGTTTGGACTCGTTAAACTTTGTTGGTCTTCAAGGGTATGTTCTATGGATGTATATCGCGTGTTGCTTGTATCTAGTAGATAGATCTTGGTAATAGTTATTCCCATCGTGGATTTTTTTTGTTTTTCTATGCTTTGAACCCTACACCTAGCGTCACTCGGTAGAGCGGTGATCATAGGGGTGACATTGGGTATTCATAGGAACAGGTTGAGGCATATGTGTCAAGGCGATATTTTTCCAACCAGCGTGACGGAAGATACTCTAGGCCAGCTTCGAGATAAGTTATATTCATAAAGGTGCATGGCGATGTGACTAGGTAACGAGGGATATCACTTATCGAGATGATCGGTAAAGTAGCTATTATCGGTAACAAGTTAAACCTAACATGGTAATGTCATTTGGTCAAGCCGGACAATTCAGTATCCACAAGACAAAAGGAATAAGAACCACGGATGTTTACGGTTCAACGACAAATTTACGTGGAATACAAGTGTCCATCATATGGGCATCCGGTCACATTGTTGATCATTTGGTCACCAGAAGGAGTCTTGACCATGTCACAGGTGTTCTCGAATTGTTGGTATAACTCCTTAAGGGCTTGGCAGCCAAGCAGAGATCATTAATGGCTTGTTTGGAATCGGTAAAAAAAATGAGAAAGAGAGAGAAACCCGGAAATGTTAAGGAGAGATCGAAGGTGTTTGAAGAAAGAATAGAGGAAAAGGGACGAAGGAATTTGGATAAATTATGATTTAAATATATATTTATTATATGTTAATTGTGAATTAATATATTCTAAATAAATATTGGAATAAATATTTATAAAGGCACCTTTCTTATTAGGTAAAATCCCTACACGAAAAAAGCGGATGAAAAAAGGCAAAGAAAAAAATCAAAGAAATTTGGTTTTACTTGAGCCCAAGTGGCTCAACAATCTTGAAGGGCCGTGACGAGCATCAACAACTACACGTTCTTGCTCATTGCGGCTTCGCTCGACCCAGCCCAATGGGATCTCGCCGGCAGCGTCGCGTGCCTTTAAAACCTTCTGCGGCCGTTGCGCCTTACCCTCCGCCTCTGGCGATAACTTTCATATCTGGGTTGTTGTGACGCCTTCCCTTGATTTCGCTGAGGAACCTTGTGTGGGGTACGAAGCCCTTTGACCTTAGCCTGCTCTTGTTTTTTCTTGTAGCGGCAGCGAATGA
The DNA here is from genome assembly GCA_023614405.1 of Avena insularis. Classification (NCBI taxonomy): domain Eukaryota; kingdom Viridiplantae; phylum Streptophyta; class Magnoliopsida; order Poales; family Poaceae; genus Avena; species Avena insularis. The sequence continues at coordinate 62,197 of JAJUPC010000788.1, forward strand.
CCTGTTAAGCGGCACCGAATTGGGCAAATTTTTTCGGTTTTTAGTCACATGGGGCACCTAAGGTGGAGGAGCTACCTGCTTCACTTTATATAAGCGTATATGGAGATTAAAACACACCAGAAAATAAAGAGAATAGATATGTTGTAGCCTCTCTCCTCCCTCTCCATCTATCTCTCTCTCTGGCAGCGACCATGGCCCATAGCCGGTGTGCTGACGAGGAGTTCTTTACCATGGGCGCCGTTGCCTTTACCGCTACTTGAGATTGAGTCGGAGATCTGCTTTTATCAATCTCAGCTGGATCGGGTAGAAGGAGTCTTATCCGTCAAGCATCGTCGTGTGTGACTCCTCTGGCGGCGCGCGTGCTTTCGGCGCTTCAGGAGTTGTCGGTCGTTGGACCATTAGACCTACAAATCAATCGATGTCGGGGGTCTTCTTCAACCATGTTCCCTCATGATGCGTTAACCACGATCGATCTTCAAAGGTATGAATACCGTATCCTCCATTCACGCATTACTAGTAGATAGATCACGGCATTAGGTTTTGTTAAATGAGAAATTTTGTTTTCTTCCTCGAACCTAACGGTGGTATCAGAGCCAATCATATGTAAATCTTTGCTAGTATAAGTCAGAACCCCATGAGTTTTCGCGATATTGAGTAGGCGTTAAATCTTTATTTGTTACCCTCGTGTACTTGTTTATGCTCGCGGTATTGATTGATAAAGAGGTTTGGACCAATCTTACATGAGACTCGTTTCACCCTTCGACATATGGCTTAAGCAGCACCATATAAGTGGCTGGTGTCTATCTCTTTCTCTCAATAGTTGATATAGCATTTACAAAGAGTGCCCCGAAAGGATGTAGTATAAAAATTATCTAATCAGCGTTGTGGTTGAAGTTATTGGTAAGTGAAGCGGTTCTTGCGCCAAAAGCCTAACGACCCGTAAAAACTTGCAAAAAGATAAAGTAGAGGCGATCTAACTTTGTTTTTGCAGGGGCGTTGTGAATGTGATATGGTCATAGTAAAAGGTAAATAGTTTACTTCTGTTGCTAGAAATGCGTGTGCGCAGTTATCATGATACGCGAATAAGGGTGCACTGAGACTCTAGGGCCTTAAGTACTACTGGCGTTGCCACAATGCGGGAGGACACGGAAAGCTTACGAGGACCGGAGGCGCTGGGACCGAGAGCGTAGCATGGAGATGGAGATCTAGCGAAGAACCATATCGCCATCGTATTTATATTGATGTATTATTGTTGTGTGTATCTTGTTGTGTCTTTAGAAGTATTAAACACTTTACGAAAAGGTAGCGATTAATAAGATGATCCTAAACAACATAATTTTCAATAATTCCAATGATAGTGTTCATACCGTATGTGCCTGACCAAGAAAGTTCTCCGGGTATGAGGCATGTTGTTGCCCAATGAGCGGAGCAGATTGTCGGAGACATACCTGCGTTACGCTCACGGTGGAAACTTAAGCCATGTTGCCTTCTGCAATGCACATGAGTTTGAGTTGGCTGCTAGCATGTACATGCATGATCTTAGAACAATGTATGATCAAAATATCGAGCACGCAGTCGCATGAATGATGTGAATGACGTGTTAACTTTATCACCTTTGCAGCTATATACGTGCCAATGGCGATCCTCAGTATAAATAGAAACCTTAATTACCGCTTTCATGAGGATTTGAACTCAGGTGTTGAGTTCTTACATCCACTCTCAGACTAGTTGAGCTAGACTCACCTGCCTATATGTGCATATAATTGTCTCACGAGAAGCCATATCTAATGCTTAAATCTTTTAAGTAATATAAGCGCCCTTTATTAAAAAAGAATGCATGTCGGAGAGAACACTTTCACCCTTCTACCTAAGCATAAAGCTTGCAATTATATAACCTAGCTTTTTTTTGGAAAAGGTATATATTAATATCACAAGGACTGACCAGTTAAGTATTCTGTATTTCTATGACAGCACTGCCAGCTAAGCGGCTCTCTGGATACTACATTTCAACGGAAAAAGAAAGAGAAATTACAAAAAGAAAAGTCCGCTTCAGGAACTAATCCTTAAAGAAAGCAGCAGGTGACTTTCATGCGAGCAACCTTGGGTGGTCCTCCGCTCCAATAACAAGCCTTCAAAAGGAAAGCAGATTACTTAGAAGCGCCATACGTTGTCAAACCAAAGGTCATAGGTTTTCACCGAAGAAAGTCCTTACTCACAAAACAATGTCTTGACAAGGTCATTGTTAAACACTGACCACCACTAAGGCGGATCTTGGATTTTCACCACCGCAAGATAAGGCCATTGAACTCCTCTATGTTGTCTTCCCTTTGCCTTGTTCATTGCTTGAGTCGGAGGATCTTGCGTGACTAGATCTTTAGTATACAAGAACAAAAAGCCTTCATTGTTGCCCTTAGAATTTCCACTTTCGACATTCTAAAAGCATCGACATCACATTGGCTCTAAGCATGACACTAGGTGGAAACAAACAAGTGAAGCTTCGCGACACTCCCTTTGACGAAACCAAGCGGCCAGAAAAAACAAAAAATTTTGTAGCTGACCGAATACCTTCGATCCAGCAATCTTGAGGCAAAGATATGTCCGCCCAGAGTTCCGGCGGAGCCTTCGAGAACCACGCCTAGAATCGGACCCAGATCAAGGGAGGCGGACATCAAGCGAGATCTTACGTCTTCATGTGAAAGAAATCAAAGGACTACCACCTTTATTAGATCCAACTTCTGTGATCCTTTTGACGGTTCTAATCAGCGGTTACGCAATCATGGCACTTAGTGGCCGAGCAGAAGCACGGATCTAGATCTAGATGGAATCCCGAGATCCACGACCAACCTCCTCACTTGAGAAGAGACGATCCAAGAACTGGGCAACAGTAACACCGCCTGAGTCAAGATCGACGTCAGGCACCACGTGCCCAAAGCTTACATCCATTTAGTCACCATTGTGATGTGGCAAATGAAATCCTCGTCACCCCCCTGCGCCTAAGACGGCACCAGTAGCCGCCACCGCCACCACCTTGACATGGCCGAAGGGAAGGCAGGAGAAGGAGGAGAACTTAGGCGGCCCGGCCGGCCAGCTCGGCCGGCGCCCTGGGGCGCGCCCGGCGGGAGGAGGGAGGGAGGTCCGGTACTTATACCGCCGCCACCTTGTGGCTTGTTGTGAAGGGAGACGGAAGGAGGGAGAACTTAGGCGGCAGCGGCCCGTAGCCACAGAAGCCTTGCCAGCGGGAAAGGAAGGAGGGGTGAACCACTATCAACCCTAGCTGTGCCTTTCTTTAAATTTGGATGAATTTTCTGTAATGCTCATGCATGAACAAATTGCAGAGTAGAGGGATAAGTAAATTGGAAACGAAAATATCGAAGTTACTTTGTAAATTTAAGCGCACTTGCAAAAGAGAACCAACTTGTACTGTAATTATATTTGACAATCGAAGACCAACTGGAAGCTCAATTATTTGGGTGCCTGGTCAAGCAACGCCCTAAAGGTGGACGTGGTGGTCTGGATGAACTGACTTCACTTCGCTTCAGGAGCTTACCGGCGTCAAGGGAGCTCGGGAACGCGTCTCAAAATGCGGTGGATAGCACTCCGGGAACTCTAGTAGCTGGACCGTTTTCCCCTTCCGCTTCAGCACACCCTCGTACCGTCGCTGCCAGTCCTGTAGCGGGTCGGAACCCCGCCGACCACCACCATCGCCGGCGGAAACCCCTCCGGCAGCTCAGCGTTCTCGTCCAGTCACGTGCGCCGCCGAAATTGGTCACGGTTGGTCCCCTCGAGCGAGAACGCCTTCCAGAACCAATCTGACCTTCGCCTGTTCACCACCGGCGCCGCCCTCCAGCCTCCAGCTCCGCTTGTGTCCGCTCCTCGCCCCCGAAGTACGGCTGCAGCAGGACGATGCCGGCGAGACGGATGGGGATTACCAAGGGGTGGTGGTGGCGGTGAAGAGATCCAGCGCTTGGGCGACGTGGTGGGAGATGTTGCCGCCGGCGCGCTGTCCCCCTGAGGAAGCAACGGGACAGATCGGCCGAGACGCTGTCAGGTAGGCCGGTGGTGCTGAGGTAGCGGAGCACGTCCACTCCGTCGTCGTACGCGGCAGGGTAGCGGTTCTCGGGGGCGGGACGGTAGTTGACCGAGACGACAACCGCGCCCAGCTCGCGGCAGAAGCGGCGGCTTTTATGCCGTCAAGGGGCCTGGAGGCGGGGAGAGCAGCGCGAAGCCGCCACCGTGGTGTGCCAGACTTGATGACGGGGAGCGGGGATCCGGCCTCCGCCGGAGAAGAAGACGCGCGCCCAGAGGCCGCAGGGACTTGTCGACGGTGACATCGAATGGATCGGACGCCGAGTGCGTCCGGGCGAGCCCTGGCGCAGCGGAGTCTGCCAGTCACCGAAGGAGAAGAAGAAGCGGTTGAGCGGTGCCGTCAGCTCGCAGTGCGATGTCGCCAGGCGCGGACGAGCAGAAAAGCTGGAACCACACCGTGAAGATGGCAGCGCCGGCGGTGCCGGCCGCGCGATCTCAGCGTCGGTCCCTTTCTTGGCTCCTTTCGGCCTCCGATTTCGTAGTGGGCTCTGAACGTAGAAAGAGTGTTGGCTGAAGACTGGCGAAAGAGAAGAACCAAGAGGAAATATGATCCTTCGAAGGGAAGAAAGGTCACGAAAAGGGCCCACTGCTTTTCTATTGATAAGATCCCAGCTGCTACAGTATTGAACCCGGATGAAAAGAGAAATTACAATCTGGTACTTTCCTTCAATTGTATGACCTCAACTTTGTTCTGATACGAACACATTTTTTTTCTATAGTTACCTAGATATGTACAAATTTACATAAAGTTTGATGTCATTGATACATGGACATGAGTATAAGAACATTTTTACATAAGAGACAAAAAAAAGAAAAGAAATTGCAATGTCTCTCCCCAAATTGTATTTCACCGAAAGATCCAACATAGCTGACACCAACGATGAAAACACTTGTGTCCCAATGTGCTCGCCGCCACGCTACCACAAGCTGTGGGACGGCGATTGGACATCGTACTCAAAATGTTTCAGGGCATGTAGAGCCGCACTTTGATCCAAAGTGGGACACCCAAACAGTTTCTGGTGAGATGGAATTCAGCCAACAGCGAACAAAAATTAGGTTGCGGAGCGTCAGCGGCCCGATGACATTTGATCTTTCGGTTACTGTTAAGGATCTCTAATACGAGCGGAACGTTGCCAATCCACCCACCGGCTTCCCGCGTGCGCCGTGGTTGTTTCTCGTCCATGGCCGAAAAAATTCCCGCGTCGAAGCTAGGGCTATAAATTATAGTTGTCGGCTTTTGGGAAGAAGCACCACCCCAAAGCGCCACCAAAACATTATCCTGCCATGTCTCGTCCTAAAATCTCATCAAGTAGACCGCCTTCAAGGAGATGTCTCCTCCTAAGATCAGCTGCTACAATGAATGAACCCAAATGAAGAGAAATTACAATCAGTACTTACCCCACGGTATGGCTTCAACTTTGTATAGATACGAATATATCTATTGTATAGTATAAATATTTAATTGAATAAATACAAATCTAGATAGAAGAAGTTAATACTATATGGACAGGAGTATAAAAAACTTTACATAAAGAGACAAAAAAAAAATTGCAATGTCTCTCTTGCCAAAATTGTATTTCTACCGAAGAAGATCCAACATAGCTGACTTTACCTTTTCACCAAAAAAAAAACATAGCTGACACCAAGGATGAAAACACTTGGTCCACTATGCTCGCCGCCACGCACCAGCTAGCCAGGACGGTGATCGAACACCCTACTCAAAATGCTTCAGCGCATGTAGATATACGCGATCTAAGAGGTGGACAAATGTGAATTTTTGTTAGAACATGCCAACAAAAAAATGCCAGGTCGCGGAAGCAACACTGTTACATTGATCTTCCGGCCCTACTGCTAAGGGCAGGTATAACGCGGATGCTAGGATTAGATTCCGGCCGGCGTTTTGCCATATTTCCGATAGATTTCAGAAAATTAGCTAAGTTGCCTGCAAAACAAAACATCGGACGCTCCATCTTTTTTTCCTTCAGCCAAGCGTTTTGATCGTAACAGCGAACCTTACGGAGGGCTTGCAATCAAACCATATTTAAAAAGCCGGTGTTAGCGGCTGGCGTTGAGATGAGACGGGTAGCAGTTTCCTTTTTGTTTTCATTGCGTATTACTTTTGCCCAATCACTTTGAAGGGCATCTAAGCGTCTTGAAGTGTTTGTACCCTATCTGCGATGGGGACGTTGTCAATCCACCCATAAGCTTCATACGCTGGCGCTGTGGTGGTTTCTAAACAGCATGACCCAGCGGAAGAATTCCAGCGCGGGCTAGGGATATAAATCACAACTTCGCCTTGTGCACGGCGAGGAGCACCACCAAGCGTCATCAAAATATCATCACTGCCTTGTCTGGAGTCCTAAAATCATCAACTATGGGCGCCTTGAGGAGATGGACCCGTATCCGCTTCATGCCCAGCCCTCCGAGGGAGGATGTGGAATTACCAGGCCATGTAGCTAGCCTACCATTTACGCCAAGAAGGAGGAGGTGGGCGTCTTGGCGATGAAAACACGATGGCCAAGGAAGCGGCGGGGAGGTGGTGCAGTCGGCCCGATGCTCGGAGACCCGAGGCCGGCTAAACTAGCCCATCGCGACCACAGCATGACCAGGCGAGCTCATGAAAGGAGGGAGGCCCAAAGATTTTATGCTCATTACGTGTATCCCGGTTGCATATATATCTGCTTTGAATTTTTTTTTTTGCAAAAAGCCCACGGTCACGATATACCTATTTGATCCCATTGTGATGATGGCTTCCTGGAAAAGAGATAATTATTGTCCGAGGGCGTACTAGACGCACGGCCTACAAAGGGGCGAGATCGCCCCGATCAACATCAACCAGCGATTGATCTCCCCTCGCTCCCGGCGCCCGCGGAGCGGCCCGAACCCCTCTGCCCTTGACCCTGTATATATTAGATCTTGGCCCGTTTGCTTGCGTGTCCTTTGCCTTTTAGGATTCTAATTTTTATCTTTATTTTTTTTATAAGATGTAGTTAATTCCTTCGCAATTTTTAGGTGATATGAATTGCGAGACCAAAGTCCTGTGAAAAGGAATAAAATCAAGAGATTAAGCTTGCAAATCATAAAAAGGTGCTTTAAAAAATATTTTCCGGCATGTAAAGGTAAGAATCTGAATCCGGACTAAAATGCATGATTAGATGTAACTTTTATTTTGAAGAAGTGAAAATAGAACATATATATCTATTTTTTATTGATATACTTATATATATTAGTATTAGAGGGCCCATACAGTTGACTTAGCCTAGGGTCTCGCAAGACATAAAGCCGGTCCTGTCCAGGACGCCTATTTGTTGTGCGCAAGATTCACCACACTGTGACTAAGGATAAGGAGGCGGAGGCCAAGGGTCACGACCCTGCGCAAGATCTACCACGAGGAGGACATGGTCAGGTCGATGGCCAAGAAGACCGCCATGGTCACTGTGCACTGACTTCACCATGCCGCCACGCAAGGAGGCGGAGGACACCGCGATGCGCTGAGCAGGCGGAGCCGAACGTGCCGCCGACGATGCAGCTGAGGAGGACCGAATGGCAGAGGCGGCAGCGGCTTGGGGACGCTTGTGTACGAGGAGGAGGTAGACAGCAAGGGAGGATATGGTTGACAGAAGGAGGCTGATACCGCCACATAGGATGTCAGGATCGAGGGCGTCCCTCGAGGCCAGCTGCATGGAGAGCCTGTGGCGAAGGACGCTGCGCCGGTCTGCAGCAGGGAAGCGCGTTTGGTGCGAGACGAAGCGAGCGCGCTGCGGTGGAAGGCCGAGCGGGATGCGGACTGGTGGCCGAGATGGAGGCCATGTTGGCTCGCCGGGAGGCAAGAGCACGCGAAGGCGATGCTAGCATCGACGGATCATCGGAAATGTCGGTGATTGCCCGCTGCGCGCCACTATGCATGGCCTCCAGCAGAGGCGCCACCATCTGGGCCCCCCTAGGCGGACGGCGGTGATCGAATATGGTTTCCCATTGCCTACTGAAATTTCCTTTGTATAAAATAAAATACTATTTCTCTTGTCTTATTCACTCATGTGTTTCCATGCTCTCCGTCTAAATGGTTTATGAACTGATATTAACTAAAAGCTTAAATGTGGTGACCAGGGAGTGCTCTCACGCCATCTGCGCGCGCATTATGCAAGTCAGCATTATCTGCCATGCGGGCCTATGTCAGTCGGTTTGTGGTGAGATTATGCTTTTCGGTTTTCTCTTTCTGCCCAAACCCTTGACTTCTCTCCTTGTATCTCTCCACCTCCTCTCCCTATGGCGGTGACGGTGGCGACAGCGCATCCCAGCAATTTTTATTTTATGTTTCACAAGTTGATTGCGGCGGCGGCGGCAAAAAAGAAATACCCATATGGGGCTCCGTTTCCCTTGTTAAATTGTGAAGCCGTCGGTCGCTCCGGCTCGCTGGCATTGGAAACTTGGATGTGTGGCGGACCACAACTCCTCTGCTCCATTTGAAAGGTTTTTATTCTTTTTAGACTGTTTTATCAGTCTCTGCACATAACTCTTCGAAGAGCTGGCACTACATCACTAAAGTCGAGAATAATGTCATCACAAGTCATATCCTCGCGTACGGTGGTGCGATACAGCTTTTACCAACGGATGGGGAGTGAAGTCGATGTGTCCAATGGATCTCCACGGTATCCGGTCCGTTTTGGTGTTTGTTTATGTGATTTCAAGTCAGTCTCTTGATCCTCACGATTTTCATCATTCTGACAAGTTTTTGCATAACCCGGCCGATGGAGGTGAAGACGTGCCAGTACGCCTTGACTGCGTGCTAGTGTTTGTAGTCGTTGCTAAATTGGTACATAAACCTATTTAATGGTTTTATTACTTTTATACATATTTATATTGTTGTTGATGATTTTTTAATAGATCGGTGGATTTTACTTACTTGAAAAAACAAATGGATGCCCCTATTATATTTAGAATTATGGTTAGGAGGTGAAGCTAACTCTTTTGGTTGGAGAAGTGGGTTTACCAAACACAATATCCAGAAAGGAGAAAATCTTCATGCCGTCAGAGAGATTTGATAAGGAAAAAGAAGAGCTGATGGAATCTATGATCAGCCTAGTATTCTTGAGATGTTTCATTAAGGTGCCCATGTCTGCAGATCTGAGTCTGCCTCTGCCCTTAGAAACACACAAATGGTGCTTCATAAGAGCCCAGCGGCCCGGCAGCTTCTCAGCACTAAACTCCCGAGAGGCCAAAGGGCAAGATCTTTGGCTACGCTTACCTTGCGGCAGGCGGTGGAAGCCTTGGTTGACAGTGGAGTATGCCAACAATTGGCAGCTTCTTGACCAATTCGAGGCAGCTCGGAGATCTAATCGAGGATAATAAGCAACTTTCTCCATCTCTCCGAGCATCTCGGACGCTTGCATCTGCGCCCGTAAGGTTATCATAAAGGTGACACTATGAATAGAGGTAAACACTTTGGTCTACACTTTTACCTTCCCCGAATAACGTAGTATATACCTACTAGTCCTCGAGCTTTCTGCCCGAATGATCTATCCATTAGGTCGATACTTATTATAAAGTATTAGTCTCTATGTATACAATAAATCATAGAACTTATAATTTTTTGCTTTTGCCTCAAATATCCAGCGATCTAGATCCAGAAGTCAGAAGTTCCACTTAAACTTTGGGTCTTTTACATTAACTTCGAATATCCAGCCATCTAGATCGAGTTAAGTTTACTTAATTAGGATCTTTAAATTAACTTTGAATGCCTAGTCATCTAGATTAAATTCAAGTTTAGCAATTCAGATCTTTAGATTTAGCTTGAATACCAGCGAGCATCTAGATCCAAGTCCAGATTCTGCTTGGCTTGGATCTTTATATTAACCGAATATCCAGCCATCTAGATCCGAGGTTCAAGTTTACTTGATTAGGATCTTTTATCATTCAGTTTTGAATACCTAGCCATCTAGATCTGAAGTCAAGTTCTACTTGGTTTGGATCTTTTATATTTAAACTTGAATATCAACCATCTAGATCCGAGTTAAGTTGCACTTAATTCAGATCTTTACATTTAACTTTGAATATCATTCCCCATATAATGCTCTGCATGTCTTTTTAAGGTTTGTAATCGAGGAATTTTGCGAGCCGGGGATTCCGGAGTTCAGAAAAATGCTCTTCCTCTCATAGGAAATTCTTGACAAAGTATGAAGATGGTGCCTATATTGAAAACTAGTAAGTTAATTGTTGTGATCTTTGAAATTCTTGTCTAATTTAAGCTTGGAGTTAATTTTGATTCGTCTTTGTTAAATAGCTGGCAACCAGATACAACCTCCAAAGTGAAAGGTAATTAGAACTTCGAAGGTGGCCAAACCATATTCTTTCGATCATTTTCTCCACTCCTCATCAGTGCTTTTGTGAAGTATCTTATAATCTTTTGACTACGGCTCAATGAATTTACAAAGCCTTGCAGCATCATCAGATCATTCCATCTTTGATATGATCTTTGCATTTCTAGAACAGCGAGGAGCTAATTGAGGTAAAGGATTGAAGGAGAAGGATGATCAAATAGCTGACTTAAAATGGGGTTGAATCCTTGAAGCAGGCCTAGAAATCCGAGGTTGGAAAAAGATTGATCAGGAATTCTCAAGGAGAAGGATGAGTTAACTCTTCAACTTCTGAAAATAAGGAACTCCTTGGCCGTATTGAGAGTCAACAAATGAATCCCATCAAGATGACATCTTTCGGTTTGAAAAAGAAGGGTCTTTGGGCGTGATCTTCACAAGATGTATAATATATCCGCCATTAAGTTTCTCTTTTATGCGGTGTGGCGAATTATATAGCGTTTCGTGTTAAACATGTTTTGTTTGTCATATTGTTATTTGGAGTCAAGAATGTGAGTAGTAAAGCCATGGTGGATGCACGGGCTCATAGAAATTATTAACAACCCGAATCAAAGAGTACTCGTGGAGGATTGTCGTCCGGTGTTCTTGATATAAGTAAGCCCATGAAGAACTTTGGCAAAGATTTGTTGGGCGTGTGTCCAGTACTCCATGTGCTTTCTGGTAGGGATGATCGAAAGATTACTGGATTCCAGTACTTGTGGAGAAATTGATGGACTGCCGGACTCAGCCCGAGTCTCTCACAGAGAATCCAGCGGAGACGGCGAGGGGCCGACATAAGCTTCTGATCGTACTTTCATAGTATGAAAATGCTACTCTTAGCGTCTTGATGAATGTCTGCGCACCGACTCCTTGGATTAGTGACCAGATCCTATTGCTCATCTCCAGGTCGAGCCTACCAGCATATTAAGTATGTCGATGTGCATCAATGGAATGAAAAGGACCAAACTTCCCCTTCAAAAGCGAGGCCCGATGAAAATGTTGAAGCGATACAAGATCAATGGTCCGGGAAGGCTCAGGGGATGAAGAAAGTGCTGAATAAAGTCCGGAGACCGAATGAACAGGAGATGATTTGAATCGAAGTGAGGCGGTCTTGCTCCAAAGGAACAGGGCTTCTCAAAGATCAGTCAAGGTTTCCCAAACCACCAAGGTTCAGGATGTAGTTAATTCTATTGAGGCGAGGTATCTTACAATGGGTAGGGTTGATACCGGAATCCGGCTCCGGAAGTCATTCTCAACGAGCCGAGAGTTTCTCGGAGTGGTGGTAAAATAACTACTTGAGGCCCTGCTCCTAAAGACTCTTTTGTTCCTCCGTCTCTTGTTATTAGCGTTGACCATAACTGATTTTAAAAGTCACCAAAATTTCTTAAGTCCCGATATGCGGGTGTGGTGCGAAAATAGTTTCCGTCTATTTTCTACCTTGGTTTCAACTTGGATCTTATCGGATGTTGTGCTTAATTTCATGTTGATTTGTTATTCCAAGTCGATTATTACGTAATATACACCATTTGCGGCGTTAGAGCTTACGAATTAGGGATAAGTAGACCAAGTCTTTATAAAATTATAAACAACTCAGACTAAATATAATAGAATCTGAAAGTATAGGGTTAGAAAATTGTAAAACATGAGTTGGCTCGCGTACAATCCTTTCATGATGCGTTTTTCATGTTTGGCCTTGTGGCTTTATCTTGTAACACCACAGAGCCCATTCTCGAGACGGTAGTAAGTGAGAGAGTGGCCTTTTAACAGCAACACACTACTAACTGGCTTAAGGACTAGACATATAAACATAGCCAGACATATAATAATGCATAGAAAGAACAGGCAAGACAAGGCAGTCCCCGGTTATGGCTCGGTGCAGGGAATTCATTGATTAGTTCATTGCCGACATACAATCAAACATGGTAATATGATATAATACACTTCTGTAAGTGTAAAAAGGACAAAGTAGAGCTACATTCCATAGCCTCTTTGGCTCATCTCCTGATTTGTCGCCTTATTTCCCTACGGTGCCCGAGCATCTGTGAGATAATATCTACATCTTTATGCGATACTTTGCTCAAAATAAATGGAACTTCCATGGAGGTGATAATTTATGCATGTCGGGTTGTCTTTCATTAGCCTTGAGCACTAGATCTCTCTCTTTCAAAGACTCATGGTTCACTTTCTTGCTGTGATAAGCGTCTGAGATCTTGTTGATATGGCCCGTCTGGATAAACCATTCTCTTGCTTCTTCCTAATAAATCTAAATCGTCTTGCAAGGGATCTTCATTCATGGTGCCTTGGGGATATTTATTCTTTGGCCTTTGTGTATTGGATGACTCTAATGAATCATGCACCTATGTCATTTGGTAATATATACACTCGCATACAAGGAAGAATGGCGTATAGCATGTTGATGTTGAGTTGTCCTCATGCTCCATGTCTGATGCAGGGATTCCTCAATCAACATCATTGACTGTTATTAATTGGCTCCATGAGCAGGAGTTTTATTCGGACAATACAAGTCCATTGGATGGATTCAACTTGCTGGATTCGATCTTGGGGATGAACTAGCGATGCCGATCTAGTCTTATGTGTTTATCTCGGCGACCTTGACAAAAGCTCTTACCAAAATTTGTGTAGTTATCGTAATGATACTATGCGGGTATCGTATCTTAATATGATATCTTCAGAAATTTCACAGCTATGGGCCATCACATTTCTTATAGGCTACCTCGGTCTTTGTAAATTTATCCTGGTACAGAGTCATTGCACCTAAAACCGGCAAATGGATTTACGACCATATCAAGACACCACATACGTGAATGGCCAAGTGATGGGTATTGTTTTAATTGGGATGAGCATATCTATAGCAACCATTGCATTTCTTTACAATTCAATTGCCTCATTTAGTGCAATGGGCCAGTAATAAAACCCAATAGGAATGCTTTGGACACTGGGCTCTATATGAAGCATGTCCATATTCCTGTGATGTATATATAAAAAAGTTTCTTGCCCCTCGTAGGGGTATACCTTTAAACACACTTGTTACCTTCTCTTATATAGTTCTTTGTTCATTGTGTAGATATTTGCCCTTCTCCACGAATTTTTCCTACATGAGGACTTTCTGTCCTTTCTGGCAAGATTTCATCTTTGAGGGCAAATCGTAGTACTCACTCTGAGCCTCATCTTGAGGTAGTTGTTTCATCAATGTCCGCCTTCTCCAAACATAACTTCTCACCAGGATTAATTGAGATTAGTCCACCCCAGGTTCTGCAGGCGGTCCGGGTTTACCGGTTCGTCTGGGTTCTCATTGATCCTTTGTATCTATCCATTGGGACTACTTGGGATCCTAAATCTCTTGAGATGGCATTGACTTGATCCTTTGGTGAGGGTATAATTGATAGTTTTCTCAATATGAGGAAGTGCCGGGTGGAATTGATTATGCAATTGGAACCAAGTTTGATAGGGTATCGCATCATTTTCCATGGGGTATGTGATGAAACTCACATCCATCAAATAACATGTTTACATGGAATTCATATAATGTCTGTTTGCATCGGTGCATCGGTGACACTTGAAACTTGTTGGACTACTAGGTCAAGATCACGAAAACATAAAATCAAGCGTGTGCAATTTATTTTGCCCATTTGGGCATGAACAAGTTCTTCATACTAAATACGTTGTTTGATGCAACAAAGTGTTTACGGCTTTTTATATACGAGAATATGTCACGAGAGGCAATAGCAAAAGTGGTTATGTATGTCAAGTATATGATAGATGTTTATTTTGCATGCTATAATTGTATTAATCTGGAAACATTAATACATGTGTGTTTAATAAACAAACAGAAAGTTCCTAGTTATGCCTCTCATAACTAGCTCAGCACGATTAACAAGATGATCAAGGTTTCACGATCTTGGACATTGGATATTTATTAATAACGAAATTGGCTATTGATAGTGTAATGGTGTGATGGTATTCATCGAAGTATAGCATTACGATCAAAGTCATTGAGTTTATATTGCTATAACAACATACAGTGATCCTAATCCTTAGACCATGAGATCATGTGATACTAACTTTGAGGAAGAGTATCTTGATAACTTGTCGAACCTCACTATAGTAGCAGGGTGATTATAAAGATGAGTTTAGTACTACTAAGGAGAGTGTTATATTGAGCACATTGATCGAGTGGAATTTTATTCGTCCCGATACTTGGATAGATATGCTGGGCCCTCTCGGTGATATCCACATTGATTGACTTGCAATAAAGTGATTTGATCACTAGATGTTATATCGAAGGAGCGAGAAAAGGTAAATATCATTAGCGAGATCAAACTGGGTAGCCAGAATCTGGAGTAGTCGAGATCTGGGACACATAATATATGAAACAAAGGATTTAAGATACTAGCGTAAAAAGTTTCGCTGATCACAAGAAAGTCATCGTGAATGTGTGGGAGTCGATATGGATCTCGGTCCCGCTTACGATTATTGATCGAGAGGGTCCACCGATCATATCCGCATTATTCATGATGTAGGGTGACACACTTAAGAATATGACATCCATTTAGACCAAGTTTGTCTGGGAAAAGAATAACAAGCGCAAAATTTATTTCACTGAATCACAAAGCGGGTTTTGAGTGAGAGTGCGAGAAGAAATGTTTGCATGTGAAATATGAAATCACTATCAGGGTTATATGAATGTTTGTCATTAAAGTAATTGACAAAATTCTGAATAAATAAAGGAGTTTTTATTTAATGAGAGTTTGCATTAAATTTGGTTGAAATTTAATGGGGAATTTGAGTGGGAGGTTTGAGTGGAGAGAAATTGAAAGGCATTTTTGTAGTGGGTGTCACCCACATCAATGGAGGAGAAATGGCGCCGCTCCCATGCGGCCACCCCTTAAGTGCCCTATATATAAAGGAGCCCACTCCTCTCTCTCCTCCCCACCTCACAATGGGATCTCTCTCCCTCCGTATTTATTCCCCATAGCTCGGACTGGCAGATACATGTTCTGAGTGGCTATTCGGCAAAGAGTGTGCTTCCATTGCGCCATTTGGGCGAGGCGAGAGGGTTACTCGATTGCCCCTGGGGCCGTGTGTCTGAAAACGCGGATGTGCCGTGATTTGCGGTGCTAGGACTCTCTCGATCTTGAGATCGGCAGAGATCGTCTACATCAACCACGAGTTCAACCTCGTTGAATTTGTCGATCTTCAGGTATGTTCTCTCTGGATGTATGTCAGCTCTCGTTGCTTGTCTGAAGTAGATAGATCTTGGTACATAATTGTTTGACCGTAGGAAATTTTTGTTTTCTATCTGCAGACCTACAACTGGTGATCTTTTTGGGTGGGAGTTAGTCTTTGTCGACTCCTAGCCCATTTCTTAATTTAGATCCATCAAAGTGCATCGTCCAATAGTCCGGATCGGTGATGCGGCTCATATTGCATTTGACACGATCGACAAAAATTCGTACTTACTGAGATTTGGTGCATCCACTTCGAGCGGGAGCATGGAGATAACTCAATTTCCCATTTAGCTATTGAGATGGCATCTTTATTGCCACTATCTAAGCTGGGTGCCTCTAAAATCACCTAGATGGGGTGTTCTTCAAATATTTCAGCTATGGCAAACATATATATAAATATGCATCTTTTGTTCGTATGGGTAATTTTATTTCAAGCTAATAATACCTCCTCCAAGTAATATCTGGCCTCTTGCTGGGCCACCATCTTCGCATATCGTTTCTACCACTATCCACAACACTCCACGACTCGGGTTAGTCATTGCTATGTAGAAACAACATCGGCTCTTTTAATAGTGGTGAGGCTAAAATTGATCTTGAGAGGGCTAGCATTCTCTTTAATTCTATGAAGATTGCTATAAACACTGGGCTCAAATAAACTTATTGAGTTTTCATCCAATTGATACAAAGGCAATACTTTTCTCTCTAGCTGGCTTACGAACCGGCTATTGATGCGGATAGGTTGTAAACTTCTGGACATCGTTGAGGCACTTTGGTAGATCCATTATTATGTACAATTTTAGCGGTTGCTTAATACCTTGAAAACGTCTGGGAAATGAGGAAGTAATTTCCAAGCTGGTACACAGTACATTTCGAGGTTAAGTTTCATTGGAATCTTCACGAGGATTCGCGAATATGCATCGGTTTATCATCTAGAGCACACGGATCTCTGGTGCTTCCTGTACATCATCAACATATGCTTGGACATTTTGCCAATCGTGCGTGTGAATTTTTGCATACACCTTTGGTAGTGCTCCTACATTGCGTAAGCTTGATAGCATGTTAATGTAATAATCCCCATATGGAGTGATAATCACGATCTTTATTTGATAGGCGGGTTTAACGGTACATCTAGTAGAAACCATAATGTCGTCTACAAATGATAAAGTTCACAACCCGTAGTCGAATCAATAACCTGGTATCCTTGGCAAAGGAAAAGGATCTTTAGGACC
>JAJUPC010000789.1:0-78842 GCA_023614405.1 Avena insularis
TACCACATATGGATCCACCAGTGTCATTTTTCATGTGTGCTCTTTCACAATCCACTCATGGATCCACCAGTGTCGCATGTGTGTTCTTTTAGTAACAACCAAGTCATTTTGCATGTGTGTTCTTTTTCACATACCACCTATGGATCCACCAGTGTCATTGCATGTGTGTTCTTTTTAGTAACAACAACGAGTCATTGAAATGTGTGTTCTTCTCACATACCATGGATCCACTAGTGTCATTGCATGTGTGTTCTTTTCACTAACAACAACCAGTCATTGCATGTGTGTTCTTCTTCACAATCCACCTATGGATCCACAGTTTCATTGAAATGTGTGTTTCTATAGAGACCACACATGGATCCACCAGTGTCATTGCATGTGTGTTCTTTTAGTAACAACAACTAGTCATTTTGCATGTGTGTTCTTTTCACACCACCTATGGATCCACCAGTGTCATTGCATGTGTGTTCTCTTCACAATCCACCTATGGATCCAGTGTGTCATTGCATGTGTGTTCTTTTAGTAACAACAACCAGTGTCATTGCATGTGTGTTCTCTTGAGAGACCACACATGGATCCACCGATGTCATTGCATGTGTGTTCTTTTCACTAACAACAACCAGTCATTGAAATGTGTGCTCTCTTGAGACCCACATGGATCCACCAGTGTCATTGCATGTGTGTTCTTTTCACTAACAAGTCATTGCATGTGTGTTCTTTTCACATACCACATATGGATCCACCAGTGTCATTGCATGTGTGCTCTTTTCACAATCCACTCATGGATCCACCAGTGTCATTGCATGTGTGTTCTTTTAAGTAACAACAACCAATCAATTTGCATGTGGGTTCTTTTCACATACCACATATGGATCCACCAGCATCATTGAAATGTGTGTTCATTTCACAATCCACCCATGGATCCACCAGTGTCAATTTGCATGTGTGTTCTTTTTAGTAACAACAACCAGAGTCATTTTGCATGTGTGATCTCTTCACATACCACCTATGGATCCACCAGTGTCATTGCATGTGTGTTCTTTTTAGTAACAACAACCACAGTCATTGAAATGTCTGTTCTTCTCACATACCACCTATGGATCTACCAGTGTCATTGCATGTGTTCATTTCACAATCCACCTATGGATCCACCAGTGTCATTGCATGTGTGATTTATTAGTAACAACAACCAGCATCAAGTTGCATGTGGGATCTTCTCACATACCACCTAGGGATCCACCAGTGACAGTGCATGTGAGTTCTTTTCACTAACAACAACCAGAGTCATTGCATGTGTGTTCTTTTCACATACCACATATGGATCCACAGTGTCATTGAAATGTGTGTTCTCTCTGAGACACACATGGATCCACAGTGTCATTGCATGTGTGTTCTTTTTAACAACAACCAGTGTCATTGCATGTGTGCTCTCTTAACAGACCACACATGGATCCATGTCATTTCATGTGTGTTCTTTTACTAACAACAACAAAAGTCATTGAAATGTGTGTTCTTGGAGACCACACATGGATCCACCGTGTCATTGCATGTGTGTTCTTTTCCTAACAACAACGAGTCATTGCATGTGTGTTCTTTTCACATACCATATGGATCCACCGTGTCATTGCATGTGTGCTTTTCACAATCCACCCATGGATCCACCAGTGTCATTGCATGTGTGTTCTTTTAGTAACAACACGAGTCATTTTGCATGTGTGATCTCTTCACATACCACCTATGGATCCACCAGTGTCATTGCATGTGTGTTCTTTTAGTAACAACATGGACAGTCATTGAAATGTGTTCTTCTCACATACCACCTATGGATCCACCAGTGTCATTGCATGTGTGTTCATTTCACAATCCACCTATGGATCCAGTGTCATTGCATGTGTGTTCTTTTAGTAACAACAAGAGTCTTATTGCATGTGTGTTCTTTTCACATACCACCTATGGATCCACCAGTGTCATTGCATGTGTGTTCTTTTTACTAACAACAATTAGAGTCATTGCATGTGTGTTCTTTTCACATACCACATATGGATCCACCAATGTGATTGAAATGTGTGTTCTCTTCAGAGACCACACATGGATCCACCAATGTCATTGCATGTGTTTCCTTTTCAGTAACAACAACTGGAGTCATTGCATGTGTGTTCTTTTTCACAAATCACCCTATGGACCCACCGGTGTCATTGCATGTGTGTTCTTTTCACAATCCACCCATGGATCCACCGGTGTCTGTTGTGTGTGTTCTTTTTAGTAACAACAACGAGTCATTTTGCATGTGTGATCTTCATATACCACTATGGATCACCAGTGTCATTGCATGTGTGTTCTTTTCACTAACAACAACTTGAGAGTCATTGGTATGTGTGTTCTTTTCACATACCACACTATTAGATCTACAGTGTCATTGCATGTGTTCTCTTTCACAATCCACTATAGATTCCACCAGTGTCATTTGCATGTGTGTTCTTTTAGTAAACAACAACCCGAGTCATTTTGCATGTGTATTTCTTTTCACAAACCACCTATAGATCCACAGTGGTATCATTGCATGTGTGTTCTTTTCACAATCCAGCAGCCGAGTCATTGCATGTGTTTTCTTTTCTGAAATCACCATGGATCCCACTAGTGTCCATTGCATGTGTGTTGTTCTTAATCACCTAGGATCCTGGTCAGTCATTGCATGTGTGTTCTTTTTAGTAACAACAACCCTTGGAGTCATTTGAAATGTGTGTTCTTCTCACACTTTACTTACCTATGGATCCACACTGTCATTGCATGCGTGTTCATTTCACTATATGTGAAACAGAGTGTCATTGAAATGTGTGAACCTTCTCACAGTACCACATATGGATCCACTAAGTGCTGAATTGAAATATTGTGTTCTCTACGAGAAGACCACACACATGGATCCACACCAGTGTCATTGCATGTGCAACAATGTTCTTTTAGTAAGCAACAACCGGTCATTTTGCATGTGCTGTTCTTTTCACATACCACATATGGATCCACCAGTGTCCATTTGCATGTGTGTGTGTTCTCTTCACAATCCACTATGGATCCACAGTGTCATTGCATGTGTGTTGCTTTTTCCAAGTAACTGCTTGACCGTGTCATTACATGTGTGTTCTTGAGAACCACACAGTCCTGATGTCGTGCATGTGTGTTCCTTTTACTAACAACATACAAGAGTCATTGAAATGTGTGCTCTCTTTAGATCCACACATGGATCCCTTTGAGTGTCATTTGCATGTGTGTTCTTTTTTGTTCACTGTGACCATAGTCATTGCATGTGTGTTCTTTTCACATACCACACATGTGGATCCACCGGTGTCATTGCATGTGTGCTCTTTTTCACAATCACCCATGGATCCCACACGGTGTCATTGCATGTGTGTGTTTATTTTTAGTAACAACAACCCTTGAGTCATTTGCATGTGTGTTCTTTTTCACATACCACCTATAGATCCACAGATGTCATTGAAATGTATTATTATTTTCCTTCTAGCGGTGACCTGGTTAAACAATCGGGATCTGACTAACCTGGCGGCTTAACCGCTACGCAGCTTCTAGAAGACACGATCCCCAATGGGTGTTAGGCGGCGTTGGATCGAGATGCGTGGATGACCAGTGATGTCCTTCATGAGGCGATCCCGCGAAGTCTGATGCAGGCCCGGTTGGCGTGGCAGCTAGATTCAGGCTACGTCTTACCTTTTATCCCTTAACCTGCGGGGCCGAAAATCAGATCGTGTTCCTTCACACGCCATGCTGGAGAGGAGAGCCCAAACTTTCAGCTTTGCGAGGCTCAGATGTTGCGCCCACACCTACGGCATACTACGCCCGCCATTAACGAGCTTCCGGCCGACTTGACATTTCGAGCTCGCCTTAGCGCGGGGTTCTGTCGCGCCCGCTCTTCTTGTGACGAACGCGATATTATGAGCAGATCGAGGCCTTGCTTGCGCCAATGGCGGGCGAGAAGAAGGGCAATGGCGGCGGTGCACAAATGTCGTGCGGCGGCGTCTTGGCGAAGAGATTGTTCAAGAAGAGGCGGAGCAGTTGATTAAGTTGGTGTCTGGAACCCACCGGCGGAGATCCACCGGATACTGCCTTGTGACCACGAAAGGAGAAGTGCAAGGCGTGCAGCCTCCAGATTACTCTGATGCAGCACGAATGCGACCTCCACCGTTATCGATCACGACGCGTGAAAGATCCATGAAGGAGAGGAGCACGGCTGCCGGGGAGCGTCGGCACGCATCGATTAAAGCGACGGAGGCCTGGCGGCGACGCGGACCGCGTCGTCGGTGATGGAGAACCCTGCCCGAGGGCGTCGCGGTCGATTAGGGGTCCTTAAGCGCCGCAAATTAAATCTGCTGTTATGTGCGGTATCTTAAATGTCGCTCTTTGGATACACATGGTTGGTGCAGTCGCAATTGATTATCGTCCATAATCATATCCTTATGTTGGCCATGTTTTTAGTTGATATTCTTTGTTGTCTTTGAAACTAGTCGTCGAAGCTTCGTCCAGATCCTGAAAATAAGAGTTAGCGTCGTTCCACAGGCATGTCGACGATGGGACAATCGCTGACTACTGCTCCCGACGTTACTTGTTGGCCAAACAGCGCAATTTGGAATGCCCTAAGGAGAAAGAGATCGAAGCATTGTTGTAATAGTGTACTACTCCTGTCCAGGATATCGCCCGACTAGCAGTTTTTTTAGATATTGGCAATCGTATGTCTATACCCAAAACATGCCTCTAGATACATGTTTTAGGTTTCCCCGTCTTTCAAAACTAATCAAAAGTCGATCAAGATTCTGAACAAACTGAGCCAAAGTACATTTAGATTCACTACTTTTGATGGTTGACCAATCTGTTGACTTTTGCTTACTTGATGGCACATCCATAATTACAGAGTCCCGGAAGGAGATGGGAATGCAAGGAGAGATGGGGAACTAGTAAGCGCGTCCAAGCAGCGGGTAAAAATTAATGTAATAATATTTTAAAACAATGTAATCACGGTTCACTTATGACCCATCACAGAACGACCGTTGCCTTGTGGAATACTAGATGCATAAAAGGCTGACCACTGGCTAGTTTTAGTTTCAATGATACAATTCAACATATGGGGCGTTCTTTGTACCTTACATCTTTTCTTGCTCCTCTTATTAATTACCGCATTTAGCTCACGCTGCATTAAGCATCGATTGATGAGGATAAAAAATGATAAAATGTGCAAATAAAACAATTTTTAAGTTTACCTTTCATCAGGAGAATCATTACAAAGATGAAATTGGCAGGAGGATTTATTATTATTTCTCTACTTGCAGTTAGCGAAAGATCCTCCAAGAACATCCTCAATCACCCCACCACCAACTTCTTCATATTCTAATACACCTCATTATTTGCCCTTTCACTGCACATTAAACTTACCCTTTTGTTTCTTTTTCACACCCTTTTCTCGGCTTTCTCCACTTCTTCATAATTGGTTGCTTCACGTACGATTTTTCCTCCCAAGGTGTTCATCACCATCTTATTGCTACTGCTGCCGGTTCGGCTAGTTGAAGCCTCATTTTTCTGCTGCAGGGTGTGAGCAGGGACAATGATAGCATGTAAGCTTTGGGTTTTACACAACCTCTTGATATGGCGAATCCAATCTAGCATCTGCATTTCTTTTCCTAGCACGCAAGCCTTGGAGCCTTTATCGGTGGAGGCTATGATCCCTTAGCTTTCTAGGCCTCCCAATTGGCCTCCTAGAAGCTGGTGGTTGAAGTTTGAACCCACGGATCGAGCAATCTTCCAATCATTTTTCATCGTGCCATAGGTATTTATGTTTTTTTTGCATAAGTTGCAGTAAACTTGTCCCGCACGGAGAAAATAGTTGCTCCGACATAGTTCTCTTTCGGCTCACGTACCTCATCTAAGCTTTAGATGAATCTAAAATTGCATGGTGACATGGTGGAGCCCGAGTCAATCTGCGCACTACATACATGAGACCAGTCTTCTGTTTCCAGCTCATCTACAGTGTACCTCCAGTTCACTTCCGCGCTTGTATTCTGCATAAACACTCAGCCAATATTACGGAACTTGACCGACCCACCTCATCTTTATACGTTCTCATTGCTTTTTGGTTCTTTGCATTCAATAACATAACCACCTTTGGAACTATTTTATGACCTAAAAATTTTCTTGCTCAAATTCTTTGCCTTAAATCTATCTTCACCCATTATGCAGCATGATCGCTTATTGCATCCAACAAATAACAATTTCCAAGTGTCTTCCATGCCGGTATCATTATCATTGAAACTCTCACTTAATTGCTTGCATACAGAAATCCACCTTGCTTAACTCCACCAAACTGCTACGGCCCCATAGCTTGGTTGTGATGTTCCTCAAGGTATTTTTCACCTTTGGAACTACATACATGTTACGCACAGTAAGTGTCATGCGTGCTTGGGATGTATGTGTGTCTTGATGTACATAGAGATCCTCTTCAAAGATCTTTCCTTTGAACTTCTTACGTGAAGTTAGTGGCGAGGTGCCACATGCATTCCCTATGCCTCATCCGAGGAAACACGGCATCAACCAACATTCTCCAAGACCCTCGGATGCTGCCACCGTGTGTATCGTAAACCTTGAGGTGACCAATTACTTCATGTCTAGTCTTGCATATGAACCATAATCCAGCTTTCATTTGATTCACCCTCAAGACAGACACTAAGCTACTGGGTAGAAGCCAATTATCTTAGTTTGGCAATCCACAAGCTGGCTGAAGCTTAACATGTCCCCCTGAACTTTCACATTAAAAGAAGTTAAGGCGCCCTATTGCCAAGTATGGCACGCGGTAGCAGGTCTAGGAACTCCCTTCCAGCATGCCTTGAGCGGACAAAACATCTCCTGAGAAGCATATCTTATCGCACGCTTATTCGACCTTTTGGCCCACCTGAGGACCTTCTCTCCTCTTTCACAACCTCGTGTCAGTAATCAAGCAACACTACCGGTGATGTTTTTACTCTACTGAGCTTTGAAACTATACAACTTTATGAAAACTTGTCATTCCCTGCGCGTGGACCAGATAAGTCTAGAGCCATCTCCTTCCCATCAAAGACTACTGTGATAAGGAATCGAGATGTTAAACTTTTTGCTAATCTTTGCTCGGTTCAGTTCGACTGGTCAATGTTGTGATCTGCCTTGGGTCCAGATTCAAATACTTGATAGCAACAATCCACTTGGTAGTCGCGGTCTAATTTTACCACTTAAAAAGTATTAGGGCAGTTGTGTTCCTTCGTGTTTACTTTGATGCATTGATAAGAATCAATAATTGAAGCTAGTTATCGGAGAATAAATATGAGAAAGGCTAAACTAAATGTAGCTATTGCAACCTGAAATGGGTGTCCACCGCATTGGAGATACATGTAATCTCCATTTACACATTACTTTCCTGATTGCACCCTAAATATCTTTTGATTGCTCTTTTCAATGATAAATTGAACCCAACTCTGATTGCATAGGTTGCAGCGCATATGCGATCCTCCATTATCAAAGACAGTCCCCTCATCAATTGTAGGATTGTCCACATCCAAAGTGTATCCTTGGCACATCACGTCTTCGTAAATACGTCGTATCTACATCCCATTTACATCTTCACATTCCTCTTCCTCTTCGGTCCCATAGTCGAGCTCAAAGTTGAATCAACCAATATTCCCTACTCTCCATCCTGTCGGGGCGGCGACCACGTCTGGATATGCTTTCTCATCATCATCGCTTTAGCCACGTTTTATTGCCTTCATGCTCGCTTGACAAAGCATCATGCTCAAGGACAAGCATCTGAGATGTCCTGCGGTTTTAACCATATCCTTGGCATCACCACCCGGGACTATAGCGCTAATTAGAGGGTATGCGAAGAAGGAATCCACAGTTCTTACCTTTCCAGCTGATGTGGGATGCCTTGGAAGCACGCTTCTCCAGGGCTCCATACTGCTCAAAGCTCCCACACCCGCTACCTCTCCCCCGTTTTGTTGTCCTACATTGTGCTCTCTAGACTTGAAAAGGAAGATTCGTGCTCTCGGTATCACCGTGGACCCATATCCTTTGCTCTCAAGCCTCCGAGATCCATCTCCCAGAAGCGGGATCCCGGGATCCTAGCGTCGTTGGGCCCCCTAACCTAACGATTCGACTCTCGGTTTTATTTTCGAGGCCTTTAGGCCAGTGGCTGACAACGAGCAGGCGAGGAGGGGCGTGAGGATGGCGAGGAGGAGAAATGAAGGCAGCAGCCCAAAGAGACGGCAGGCGGTGCCTGGCGTGAGTAAAGCGAGGAAGCGAAGAGAAGGCGGGCCAGACCATATGAAAATTACCTGATAATGTGTTGTTGGTGGCGGCACCAGCCGCAGGCACAGGGCGTCTTTGGCAAATGCGTAGGTGGAGGAAGGCCGGGCAGCACTTTGTCGAGAAAAGATACCACATCGTACTTACACATACGGAAGCTTCATGAATTTTGCTGGAAGTCCCCTTCGATCTGTTTGATCAAAACTTGCATACGATTACATGGCACAGTCCTGCCCTTCGTTAAAAATCGTTAGTCAACTTGAATTAGCGGTTCGCTTCTTCTCCCCCGCCTCATCGTCTCCTCGCGATGGCGGTTCAGCTTCATCTCCCTCGTCACATTATCCTCTTCTTCTTCTCCTAAATTGGTAGTTCTTATTTCTTCCTCGATCAAAGAAACGTTCTCGCATGTAATCCATGGCAATGGCTTGGGATGAAAGAGGCCCAGGTGATCTCCGGCCGGAATACGCCACTAAAGATCGCCGTCAGCAATTCTGCTGGAGAAAGAAATTACATACGACACCATGTAAACTTCTTGTCGAGAATTAAAAACGATTAGTCATGGCGGTCGTGGCGCACTTTTAAGGTGCCGAATTCCATCTCAACAATGGATCATGATAGATCAGCACACATCAGGGCGTTGCGACTTGACCACAGCTTAACCTCAGCACCTCCTGCTGGTGGAACGCTTTCCAGGACAAATCTAATGGACATCGCCAGCGGGTTCACATTCACATCAATGTTATTGGTATTTGCACCATTATAAACATCTGGCGAGGTGCTAAGCGATCTCCCTCTTCTTCCAAAGGTCTAACCGTTCCGTGATGTGTCTCAAGTGGAAGCGTCATAGGTGCTTTTCGAGAGAATTGGAGTCGTAAATGCCAGTTAACCGACTTGAGGCAATCACTCCTAAGTCTAACACTGAGTTTCAAGCTTTAAATACCATCGATCTTACGCAATGCAACCAAATGCGTAGCGAAGTCCCCGGCGAAACTGATAATTGGCCGTTACACTGATTATCCAGGATCATATTGCCATGGGCGATGAGAGGCACCCCTAGCGAAGGAGCAAATCAATGGATCATTTGGAGAAGGATTGTACTTATTCGCCATACCTCGTCGTAAACCAGTGCACGTAATGACATTAGAAGTATATATATTATTGCCGCCAAGAATGAGAACATCTTGTCCAGCCAACATCCGGGATTAGAAGCGTATGCGAAAACAACATCCGCGATGGCTAAAATAATTTCGGCCATTTGATCTTTGAATTTCGCGTCTGTCTATGGAACCTACCATTTACGCTTGTGGAGTCGGATGGTGATACGCTTCTTGTATGTTGAGCAGCGAAGTTTGAAAAGCCAAAGGGCAACAGCGAATTGTTATGTACGGGTGGACACGGAGGAGCACTCTCTCGAAAGGCCGTCGGTGACTTATTGGAAATCATTCCCTCTTTGACTGGTTGCAATCGGTCTATCTCATTATTTTGACACCAGGTTACACCCACAATCAAACCCGATTATCTTTCGAGAATTTTCAATAGAATGACGATCATGCAGAGTTCAAGCACGGAGAGGAACCAACAATGGTAATGTATGGCTTAAGAGAGTCTAGAACATACTGCAGGAGGCCTTAGCCTTGCATATAGGATTCTTGGCGGCCTACTTCTTGAGGCGGAGAGAGTTCTACGAACATGTGTGTTGCATGTACTTGTGAGCCATTGACGATGAAATATATAGGGAGAATGAATAAGTCATATTCATCCTAGGTTGTTGCTAGCATTTACAGGTCTATTTTTGCAAAGTAGAAATTTGTCTTGTATTTATATTATTTCGATGAAATCGAATCGTATTACCTTTCAGGACAAAATTGTAATGTATTTAAATTTAGTACTTCGAAATTCAGAAGTATTTATTTTTAAGTAGTTCTTAAGAATTCTCTATAATGTTGGACACGAACATCGACTCGATCTACTGGAATTCATAATCCCATGAGTGCACAATAATGTATTGGTTGGGCGGCACCACCCTTGAACCTGGGATGCATGCCAAGTCGGAAAGAAGGCATAAAGAAACATCGAGAATCAAATCTAGAAACTACTGAGGCGTACGAGTTATATGCCAAGGTTTCAACGATGTGAGTTTTGCATGAAAGAATTCAAGATTCCTAGGACATATTGTGTCTTACGCTTGGAGGAATCTACCATTGATCCAGTAAGATCAAAGATGTCGAAGATTAGGAAGCCCAACCAATCAAACCAAGGATTCGTTCATTTCACCGGATTAGCGGATATTTACGCCAGAATTACGTGAAGGATTCTCGAGCATAGCCGATAATGACCCAATTATTGAAGAAAGGACGAAGTTTGAATGGGCGGAACAAGTGTGGAAAGCCTTGGTTTCGGGAAAGCCGAGAGAAGAGATTGAAATGCTCGACCCCAATTTTGATCATGCGAGACATCAAGCTGGATTTGATGTATATTGTGACAGTGCATCAAAGATTGGTCTACCAGGATAATGTATTTAATATTGATGCAGAAAGGCAAAGTCATACGTATAAATCTACCGACAACTAAAGCGACATGGCCGAACTACTCGTATTCCATGATCTTGAGCTGTAACAGCCCGTGGTTTCTAGCATTGAAGAACCAGCGTCATTATTTGATGGGTAATCGCTGTAGAGCTTTACCTACTTTCAGAGATCATAAGAGCTTCCAGTATATCTTCACGGAGAGGAGTTGAATATGAGGCAAAGAAGATGGATAGGTAGTTAATCCAAGGATTATGACCTTGACATTCACTATCCACGGCAAAAACTAGCACGTGGTAGCGGATGCTCTTAAGCGGTTACGTGTGAAGATAACCTACCATGATCAAAGAAGCAACCAAGTTTGTATGTAAGGGTTGGAGCCGATTGGTGACGTTAGATTCAGCAAAGGATTCTAACTGGCTAGTGAACTTCAACCCACTTTGATTAGCCAAATCAAAGGAAGCGGAAGAGAATAGAAAATGTCGGCAGGGATCAAGCGATACATTCAGTTAATACAGAGCAAAGTACTGGATTCATAAAACGAAGAAGAAGTATCTTTTTGCGTAATGGTACAAGGCTGTCGTATTACGGCACGTGATTTGGAAGTGAAGGAAATTATCATGAAGAGAAGCTCGCTGATACTCTTTATTACTATCCACCTTAGAAGGAACAAAGATGTATCGGAAGAGTTTAAGAAGAAACGAATTTTGGTGGCACAAGATGAAGAGAGAATCGAGCTATACATGGTAGCCATGGCATCTATCAAGAGTCAAAGCGAGAGCATCGAAGACCTCTTGACAGGATTGTTGCAACCATTGCGAGTTCATGAATGGATTTTATCACGGTTTACCCTACTTATTAGGGGGAAATGACTCAATACTGGTCATAGTGCTGATAGATCATCAAGGTATCCGCCTTCCATACCCGGATCGAAGACATGACCTACCGAGTGCAAAGTTAGCGGAGGCTGTATCATTGCTAGGATTGTTGAAATGCATGGAACCCCAAAGACCATCAAGTGTCGAGATCGAGGGGACTTCGGTTTACTTCAAGGTTTTAGCGTGAAAGATTGAAGGTTTAGGAACCAAGATTTGGTTCGTTACCACTTATCACCCATAAGCAACGGATGGACGAATTTGGGAAAATTGACCGGACATGACCCGGAGGTTAGGTGCCTTTGAAGAGGCTTGTGTAACAATGTTGGAATACGGATCAAAATGGGAAGACTACTTGCCTACCCTTATGAAGTTACTCATATAACAACAGTTATCAAACTAGTTCTTGCGAGATGGCACCCTTTGAATTCCTATCTGAAGAAAGTGTTCATTACCCGTGCCTTTGAATTGATGCATAAGTGAGGAGAGAGTGAGATCTTTTAAATGGACCGACATCCTCAAAGCGAAGAAAGTTCACAAAGTTAGTGGACACCTCAGAACCGCCCAATCTAGGCGGAAGAGCTATCTTTGACAAGAGAAGAGACCTGACTTTCAATGTTGGAGATTTAGGTATATCTCAGGTTTCACCATTGAAGGAACTCAACGCTTTGATCTGAAGGAAAGTTAGCCCAGGATATATTGGACCTTTCAAGATTCTGAACACGCAGGAGAAGTGTCGTATCAAGCTGAACTGCTGAAGAGATGTCGACCATCCACAATGTGTTCCATATCGTTACATAAATGCTTGGAAGTGCACGAGAAGGTGAAGTTTTCAAGAATATCGATCACAAGCGTTGAAATCAACAATATTGACCTGCTCCGGAAGTGCCCATTCGTATCTTAGAAAACCTCTAGAACCACCGGGACCAGGGAGTATCAAAGTTTCTCAAGATTCGATTGGAGCAACCATAGGAGGAAGCCACTTGGGGCCGAGGATTACATTAGAGACCCAGGAGTTCAGGATCTCTTTAGTTCTAGTTTTCTTGTAAATCTAAAGGGCGAGATTTTATTTAAGGGGAAGGTTTGTAACATCCAAAACTTCAATCCAAGCTTATCAAAGATCAAATCATCCAAATTTGGTATTAACAAAAACTTTCCATATTTAAAATGAAAGACGTCCTTCATATATGTGTGCATTAAAAATAGGAGTTGTTTTGACTTGCCATGATTGTGTGATCCTTTGCTTCTAAAATGTTTCTTAGGGATTTAAACATCATCTACATCATTCCCAAACTTTTCCTAAAGAAATCATATCAAAAGAATTAAAATAAAGGAATGGTCATTTTTGACAAAATTAACTCTCATGCCTACTTTGGCTATTCTAGTACTCAATTCTTAGAAACAATTCTTGATCTTTGCACCTTGCTAGTACACATAATGAGTGCAAGGCCCACCTTTGATCTTCTAAAACCCTCTGTAAACTATTTTAAATGACAGTTTAAAATTGAATCTAGTGGATATATAGATCACCCCTATTTCAAAAACCATGTATTTGAGATCCATTTTCAAAACCCTTGCAACCACAGCCTACCTAGCACTAGTGGAGATCACTCAAAATTTTTGAACTCAAAATTCAAAACCTTTTCTCTTGCGGCCATTTTATCAAACACTTGGCAGGCAGAATCATAACTCTAATCCTAGCTCCTTTGTTTTGAGCGAGTTTTGCCCCATTTGATCTCCATTTAATCCCTCATCCCCTTTGATCAAACCATGCCAATTACAGCCCATCCTACACCTAGTGGCAATCTTGGGAAACCATGTAAGCACCACTTTGGCCAGCCAACCTTGCAACCCGTCGCAGACCACTCCCCCTTCCCTCGCCATGTCTAGGAGGTATGCTTGCCGCACCACAGCCCTCTCTATCCCTTGCAGAGCCAAGGCTGCCATGGACCACAGAGGAGAACCGGCGCCCGGTGCCACAGACCATCTGCAGCCGCCCCAGCGCGCCTGTCCCGCATGCACAAGCCACCACTCGACACCAGCCAGCCCCACGCTCGCCTCGACCTGAGAACACCCAGACACCCCGTTCGCCGCCCAAAGCCCCGGCCACAGCTGCCGTGGACACGCCGCCTCTGCCTCTTAGGCGCCACCTCATCCCGACCATACCACCGCCTCTGGACGC
Organism: Avena insularis; assembly: GCA_023614405.1. Classification (NCBI taxonomy): domain Eukaryota; kingdom Viridiplantae; phylum Streptophyta; class Magnoliopsida; order Poales; family Poaceae; genus Avena; species Avena insularis. Next base: position 13,911 of record JAJUPC010000789.1, read on the forward strand.
ATTGAAGCACTAAACACCGCCGGACATGCCCATCGATCATCCCAGCCATGCCGCTGGCTCGCCGTATGCATGTCGCCACCGTACGGCCATCACTTCGGTCTCACCGTCGAGCCTATAAAGGCCCTCCCCAGCACCCAAGACTCACACCATTCCTCCCCTCACCTCTCTGAACCTTAACCACCCCTTGCGGAGCAAGTGGAGCAGCTTCTCGGGAATTGGAGTCAGACACGCCTCTGGAGAAAGAAAGTGCCGTTGATTCCGGCCACCCAACTCCACGACCACGCCTCGCCTGTCTTCTTCCACTTCATTTGTTACGCATCGCCCGACCCTCTGGAACCTGGTACGCTTGATGTAGTGGACCCCCAAGCCGCTTAGGGGTTCGAGCTTCGCCAATGACCCGTCAAATAAATAAGCGGCGACCCTCGGTATCAATGGTCTGACGGCCTCTAATGCCCACTTACGACCCACAGCCTTGTGCCCCGTGCATGGTCCAGCGTTTAAGTCTTGGCCCGACGGTCAGGACCCCCTGTTAAATTGAGCTACGTAATGTATAGCGTTGGCGTTTAAGTGCCCGTGACGGATGGGACCCCCTATTAGCTGAGCCCTGTTAATACATTGCAGTAGCCATACACGTGGACTCCCTATTAACCACAGCCATGGCATGGCATGCTGGGCGCCCCTTCTCCTTTCATGGCTCAGCATAGCTAAGTAGATTCAAATCTAGATTTTCTTTTTAGTTAGAATATGATTTTTTTTGTCTAGTGTTTCAAAATTCAATTACATGAGTTTGACAAATCAAATTGCATGAAACCAATTTTGTCTGAAAGGTATTGAAAAGATCTATCTCAAACCACGTTGGATTTAATTCATTTAGAGTTATAGATTTCTACTCCCTAATAAAAATAAGAAGGCAAAGTTTTTGCAACTTGAAACTTTTTATAAAATCCAATAAGTTAGCTTTTGAGTTGATTCAACTCTCAAAAAATCACATTTCATCATATCTAACCAAATATGTAATAATATTAAAGGTTTACAGCCAGTGACTTTGGACTAGTACCAAAATAATGCTATATAGGCATTTCTAGTCACTTTAAATCATTAAATAATAAACTTAAACCAAAGTAATATTAATCAACCTTTAAATCTCATTCCCACATGTTAGAATATGTGGAGTGAGGACATGTCCACATGATCCCATATTTTGGTAGTGAATATTAAATTGTAGTTAATTTTTCAATGGTAGAAATTACTTTTTCCAAAATAAAAGGTTGAAACTTATTGAACTAAACTTTATGATGCTTGTGATGATCATGGATCTCCATCAATTGTATGGATTAGAATACTACTTAGCCTAAGTTAAGTATTGTTTGGTGATTGTGCACTCCTATGTATTTATAGGCAATAAATGCAGAGCCAAGCCTTGAAGGGAGGAGGAGTTACACCAGAAAGAAGAAGAAAACTTCAACCACTTTGCACCAACCAAGGCAAGCTATTGTAGCAAGTTATTGTGTGACTATGGCAAGCTATTGTAGCAAGTTATTGTAGCAAGCTATTGTAGCAAGCTATTAGTGCTTCCAAAAATCTAACCCTTATGCAAACATGCTTTAGTAATAGTATAAAAACTAGAATAAAACTAGATAGTTTAGTAAAAAGATGCCTTAAGCATACTTTGATGGAGACCCCCTTAGTGTACACAAGTTCTTTAAAATTAATTTTGAAGAGTAGCATAAAAGTATAAAACTTGACCTACTTAGGAACCTTTAGATGTCATTCTATGGCATGAGATTGATCCCACCTTTCTTTCACCTTAGTGAACACTCTTAACCTAGTGTTTTAGAATAGATATCAAACTTGAGTCATTTAGATGGAACACTTGGTGAAAATGAGTTATGAAAACCTTGGAATGTTGAGTCATTCTATTGAGATGTTTTGACATGTTGAGAAAACAATTGGTTTATGATGATGAAAATGATGAGGCATGAGCCTTAACCCTTTTATAAAACTGATGGTTGGATTCGGATGCGATACCATTCCAAATTTACCGTCTGACCATTACCTGAATTGGGTAAAACATTAGCTGGAAATTTATATGCATTAGTATTAGTTCCCTCAGGGAGAGAGTTTGACTGAGGCTACCTCTCAATGTTGTCCACCTATCGCGATTACCCAAGATGGGCGATGATGGTCATGGTTGGGAAAGAGCCATGCTCATAGGAGAGGTGCTTACTTGTCTTTAGGGTGTGTAAAGGGAAGGTTATGTTTGATTATCTGCATACTTTAAAGTATGATGATTCGAGGAGTTATCCTGACGGATATATCGAATCTTGTGGTGAAAGTGTACCACCTCTGCGAGTGTCGAAACTATTTGAATAGCGCATCCACAGGTTATGGACGATTGGAATAGCCCTATCTTGTTTAGATTTGTCGGAATGTTTTCTAAATAACTTGAAATGAATGATGAACCTTGACTTGACCACAACTTGAGGGGTTGTGTAGATGAAAATAGCTTCCCAACTTAAGTGATTCTAGACTTTTATTTTATCTTTTCTTGTTTAGCGGAACTCTCAGCTTAGGTTTCAAACTTAACTTGATAGTTATTCTTTCAATTCAGTACTTTTACTTGGAATCATAACCCTTGCTAGTAGTAGTTTGCGAGTACTTAAGAGTACTCATGGCTTTTGTCTAAAAACAGCTATTATCATGGCGAGACTATGAAGGAAGTTTATCAAGATGATGAATTAAGCCGGAATGGCTATGATAACTAGGACTATCTGCCTATGCATTCGGCTATTACTGTGCCCACGAAGATGGACCCCTACAGCTCGCTGCTCGTTTATTTCGGCTGCTTGTTGTGATAAAAATTTGGATCATGAGATCCGTGTTCATGTAAAACCTTATGTATGGTTTGTAATGGATGATGTCTTGTGATATCAATCCGTTATGTCTACATAAAAATGGTAATCACGGGATTGCGAAATTATGGCATAACGGGCATTTAGGATAAAAAAAATCGGGTGTTGACAAACCCGGTCAAAATCTCCTACAATCTGGTACATTTGTTGCACGATGAGTGGATAAGCCGATTAGATCCTTTTAATCGTTAGCACTCTTATCTTTGAGAAGGAAATAAAGATTGAGTTGTTAATGCAGCGAGTGTCGAATTATTACCCTCTAAAATGGGAAATGGTTATTTTCATCGTGCGTAGTCCAAAACCTCTTGTCGGTCTTTCACTCCTTCTCATGATAACCGATTCACCTTGCATAGCTCCTCTAGTGCTTTAGCACCAACTAGGGTAACATGGCCCGCCCTATGGCAGCCATGACCAAAGTGTGGCTATCAGCGTCGATACGAAATTGGTATTTAGCGTGTTAGCCTCTAAAATGAGCCATGAGCTCTACTTCAAGGCGGTCTCCATTGCCCTACCAGGCGGATAATTTCCCGAATGTGCTTGAATCGGCCTTGTGACTGACTTCTTAGCCGTCGTCGTACGCGCCAGAATCACGGCAAAAGCGAGGGCCAAGAAAGGCGATGTATGCGCCGCTGAATGTCATCATGCGGCGGCATTATGGAATACTCTAGGAAATAGAGACAAAGGTACATATCAAATGCGTTCATGAGGAGCATGCGCCCATGCCCGAGGTACACACACCCTCCCGAACAAGGGCAGCGCGCCAAGGTCTAGAACTCTGCATCCAGCCCGGCTTGGTGTGACTACTGCTTTTACCTCGATTAAGGGGTGAGGTGGGAGAGCCACGCCCGTCTCTGCGGAAAAGGCACGCTCCATCCCTCGCTTCCATCGAAGGGCGTCTGCAAGTGGCGGCGATAAGCGTCTACACTCAGCATGTCTTTGATTGTTCGGCAGCCGGGAGGCAGCGGCGTAGGCATCGGCTTCGACCGGAATTCAGGTTCAAGTTCCACGCGGACCTCTGATCCCGAGAAGGAGATGTAATTTCAGTTTCGAAAAATCGTTGTGGTGCGCGGATGGTCCAACTAGCCAAGCAGGGGGTGGCTGTACCGCCAAATCGCTTTCGATGCATGAACAATGCAGATTTCTTATAGTTTGGCGGGAAACGGCATGATAGATCATTTGGGTTAAATGATCAAAGAACACTTCATGTCCTCTCAAGGCAATTGGCGAACCAACTTTTTAACGGTGAAGATCTGTAGTTTCTTCGAGTCTTTGAGAATAGTTAAGTTGAACCTAAAGAATGGATTTTGTAGATGAAATCTTGTGAATTGTTCTATAAACTAGTAGGAAGTTTAGCTTCCCACTTTTGTGCAGGTATAAGACCCTTTTGTGGAAGTACTACTATTGTAAGAAAATACTATCAAGTACCTATTTTTCAATTACTAGTATTGGATTCAATCCGGTTAAGCGGCATCTTTTATCCTAGACTACAGATTTTTTGCATCTGTTGTCTCTGCTGTAAACCATTTTTTCCTTTGTCTTGTGTTGCACAAAAATGGTCCTACTGATTCAACGTGTTACAAATGTAGCTACCTTATACTCCCTCCGTTTCAAAATATAAGGTGTTTAACTTTGTGAATGAAGTGTACCTTGTCCCCTTTTAGTATGTAGGTTCATCTGAGGTTTAGAAAGCCTTTGTCACTAAAAGATGTCTAGATACTCTCCATTCACTGAAAGCTAAAACATCTTATATTTTGACAACTGACATACTGAAAGAGATGGACTACATTTTCTTGGCATCCACAAAATTAACATTGCTCATTTGCCGAGACCACCCTCTTTCATGAGGTTGTCCTATGGTTATTCACAGAAATTATAAATACGGTGTTCAACTACATACGATTCAAGCACTATTACATTTTTAGTGATGCTAACTTCTTGCTACGCTCTCCATACTACAAATTCGTACATACCACGACAATTCACTAGAAGCTCATCTTCACTGAAATCAGAACTACTGCAATCGTCCAAGCCCGGTCCCCCCACTGGCCCATGTAACCCCATACGCCAAAATGGTGGCGGGTCTCACGTACCATGTCGATCCTTCGAGGCCAACCTTTACTGAGGCTGACCAGAGGCGCTTTACGGCAGCCTCTTCGAGGCCAGATACCATGTCACAGGTCAGTCGAACCTCCTCGGTGGATGATGACGGGTGCTTCCAGCAAAACTGTCGCCTTGCCCTACTGCTGGAATCTGCACCTCTGGTACATCTTAGGAGCATGAGGTCACGATCTCAGCCGCGCCTTTTACCTCGATGAGCCCATCTATACCGGCTCGGTGGCTTTGATTTCCACCAGCTCATTGCCAAAGGCTCTTGACGACCTGTTTGAGGGCCTCGGCTCCCAAGCATCCAATGGGAAGCCGGAAGTCAAAGCGGGGTTGGAAGAAAGCAAGCTGGCGGTCGGCATCCCACCCACAGGGTAGCGATGCCAACACACTTGTAAACTCATTTTCTCCCGCGCCTTTTCGAAAGAAGCGGAAGAATGCATACTTTCGCTTTCGATTATGCGAGCTGTGCTTTCGAACCAGAATGACGAAAAAATCGAGATAGCGGTAGCGCGCATACCTCAATGTTGACCTCATTTTATGCGATCCCAAAAGCGAGACCTGAAAGGCAACCCAACTCTGCCGGCGACACGGCGGGGCCAGACTGGCCAGACCACGATGGCCATGAGAGTGTGGTCGACCGAACTGACTTGTCGCGAGGCTACCATGCGAGGTGCGCGGCGGCATGCCTTCCGAGGCGGTTGTATTAGCGGCACTGGATACGCCCCGTGACAGGACGCACTCCGCCCGTGCGAATGGACTAGCAGGCGAGATATTAGTCGAAGAGCGGCTACGAGGCAGCCAGACTGATGCACCGGTGGCTGCGAGCTGCGAGATTCGATTAAGCGTGGGCGTTGACCGGACATGGCGGGAGACACAAGTGGAAACAAGTCACGAGCTCCGTGTGAGGCGACAGCGGGGTCTGAGCAAATGTTATGGGGAGGGCGGGGAAGACCGGGCGGAGCAAAGGGAAATAGTCTCCGTCCACTCAGGGGATCTAGTCCACAGGGGTAAGCGAATCTACGACATAAAGAATATGAGGAATCTCGACATGGCGGGCCGGAAGAAGAGTTGACCTAATGGCGATGATGTTGAGTTCAACAGGTCGTTTTCGTCTGGTTCAAATGACCATTTGGCCGTTAGATTTATATTCACTGCCCCATTTGGCCCGCCACGGACAATTGGCGAAGAAGCCTACTATAGCCCCTCCAGCGCGATTGTTGATAGCAGCTTCAAGATCGGCAGTCGCGGTCGCTCACCTAACTGGTACCGCAGAACCCGCAAAATATAAGCATTCCCTTGATTAAAATGCAAAATTAGTCCTTTGGCCCTTTCAACTTGCCCATTTGATTGTGGGTGTACCTACGGATATACGATCCATTCCAGGCGGATGCCTTTTTTCACTGTGATACTCCTCAACTTCTCAGAGATAAATTTCTACCGTCTTGGTGATGATGCTATGTGGAGACCAAATCTCACCACAAGATCGAGACAAATTTCAGGGTTGTTTCCCCATGTTTAGCTAAAGCTTTCTAATGGGTTTAGCTTCAATCCATTTTATGAACTTATCCACTTTGCTACTGCCAAGTGTATGTAAATCCTGAAAGTCTTTTGTCTGAGGTCCCACCATGTCCACGACCTCGGTGAAACGACCAAGTTATTGGTATTGTTCACAATTCTTGGCATTAAAACACTTGGTTGTCTTGCATAGAACGACACCCAAGACATGTTTATGTACCAACTTACGACGGTGTTCTCATGGCGAGTTAGCGATAGAATCCTTGTCGGAGGCCTTAGCCACCAATGATGAGGCTGGCATGATGCCGCAATCTCGAGATGTATCTCTCTAAGAAGGATTTCAATACCTTTACTCTTTCTTTGGGAGGCGCATCAGCGGAAAACTCTTGTGGTACTTATTTTTTGTATACGCCTTAGCCATCAATGATGGCATAGCATTTTGCTCCTGCGTACTAATTTGCCGACTTTTCGACTTTGTCGTGTAGTAGCGAGAGATTCCATCTTGTTGATAAAGTCCATGAAATAGCGGTTTAAATCCAAACGGAGGAAGGTCATTGTTGTTGTATGTGCCGTGGAAGTCCACTCTATCCAGGGTTGATTTAGGGTCATCCAACCTTCATGGATCAAGGGTCCATAAATGTTCGGAAAAATAGCAGCGGAATTGGTGGCGACTGACTAGCTTAAGCTTTGAAGCAGATGCGTCTGTTTACGCCTCATTTTCCCCCCTTTTGACTGTGCACCGACCTTAGTAGCGGGTACCCCGACGCACTTAAGCTGTTTTACTGTACTTTCATCTCCAATATGCCATCATCTGTAGGGTTAAAATTAACGTTCCAGTGCAATTGACTACTTGCTGAGGCGACCAAGTCCAGAATCTCCACAAAAAACTATGTGCTTGATGCCAATATCGCTTGGCTACTCATAGTCCATGAATGAGGGCCTCGTATTCCGCCATGTTGTTGGTAGTGCATTGAAGTGGATCTGCGAGGGCGTGTTGCAACTTATCCCTGTCATGTCGATGATTGTAGTAATACGACGGCCCTCGAAGGCCATTGAAGTAACTTTGATCCAGAATAAAGTGCATAACCCAATAATACGGCTCACGGGCCGCCATGAGAATGTCTTCTACTTGATTGTCCAATATACAATAAAATCCATGCTCACATGCATGTGCAATTTGATAATGTCGGCGTGTTCTGCGGTAGGTGATTTCAAAGGCGGCAAGTTCAATGCTGCACTTTGCTCTCTCCTTTAAGCGTCGTTGTTGTGGATGATATTCGGTTTAATGGAGCTTTGCTCACTCACGTGATAGGGTGCTCCTAGAAATAATACCTTAACTACGCTGACAGAAGCTGAGAAAACTCCATAAAGCTAACTTTTGGTATTGATCGCAGGTACTTGTGCTTGGATTCCGTCAGAACCTCACTTATGAAGTAAAGGGTTACGCCTGAACTCCATATGTCCAGTGTGTTGGTTCACTGCTTCCTACCATGATGGCGAGTGTTGATTACTCCGGTTGGTTGCCTCTACCTATGAATAACATAGGCTCACCTTGATGACACTAGGTGCTAGAAGTATTGGTGGGAGGAAGTATTCTCTTCAACCTCCCAGAGGCCATTGACGTAAACATTTCGTCTATCCACTATGAATTTGTTGTTACGCCCCTTTTGAGAAAACTTGTAGAAGCACGACATAGCCTTCTCACAGAAACCGGGCTGATGAACAGGTCCACTTCTTGCCACCTTTCATTTGCGCCTTGGCAGGCCTTTGTATATCCCTTGAGGCATGTCCAGGGCGTTTGATGTAACCGAAAGATGGCGCTTGATTTTCTCTAGAGTTGTATAGCCTTAATTATAATTGCAAAACAATGAAAACTGTGACGACTTGCCGAGAAAGGTACCCCGAAAAGCCGCACTTCTTAGGGGTTGAACATCGCGTATCTATGTATTTCTGAAGATTGCTCAGAAGGTTTCCTGCAGAGTCGGTGAAATAAGATCGAATTTGATTTCTTTGACATTACCGCGATATCGTCCACGTAAGCGTGTATGTTGTGACCTATTTGGTCGTGTAGGCAGGGTTGCATTGTCCGCTGGTAAGTGACACCAGCGTTTTTCAGCCCAAAGGGCATCGTGACATAACCAATGCGTGTCGTAAGGTGTGGTGAAAGCGGCGTGAATTGGTCGACTTTCGCATCCGGATTTGGTGGTAATCTGAGTAGGCATCGGAAAACACGAAGTTCAAGCCAGCCGCCCAGTCAATGACTTGGTCAGCGAGCAAAGCAAACGGATCCTTCGGACAGCTTTGTTCAAGCCGGTGTAATCAACGCACATTCTTAATTCATTGGTTCCCTTTTTTGGGGACAAGTACATGATTTGCTGCCCATCGGGTATGAATAACTTCTTGGACAAAGCCAACCTTAATTTACCTAGCTATTTCTTTGCCTATAGCCCTTCGTCTTTCGTCACCAAAGCATCGTAGAGGTTGTTTCACCGGTTTAGCATTAGGATCAATATTCAAGCTGTGCTCGGCAAGTTCCCTAGGAACACCTTTCATGTCAAAGTTGCGAGCAAAGATGTCACTGTTCTCATGGAGGAAGACGGCAATGGCGGCTTTCCTATATGGGATCGGAGTCCGTGCCAATGGCGGTGGTCTTGGAGGAATCTCCTTCAACAAGCTCCACCTTGGTCTTGATAAGCGGCCTTGAAGGCGGGTTTGGCGACGATGAATAGTGGTACGCTTCTTGAAGCCGCCATCTCCGAGGCATCGACCAGGTTCGGATCTCCTTGAACTCCTCACCGTGAAGAACTTCTTGGAAGGCGGCTTCCTTTGACGGTTGCACTCCCGTGCCTTGGTGAGCTTCCATTCGGTGATGATGCCGCTTGGTCCGGGTATCTTGAGCTTGTTGTAGACAAAACATGGCCTTGTGAGGAAGGATGGAAGATGTCGGGTCCGGATGGCGTGGTATCGCTCTTGATTAGCGCGACTTCAAAAGGTCATATGCTCTTGGCATAATTGTTAACATCGCCAAAAGCGACAAGTTCATCTTGTGCGGTGTATCTACATACATGATGTTGATCTTGCTTCCACTATCCTAGCGCACTAGGTGAACTACGTCTGGCCAATCAAAGGGTTGATGACCATGGCATCTGGTTCTCTATTGGGATAAGGTATGGGTGATCTTCCTATCCCAAGTAATTAGAATCTCAAACCACTGACGATTAGGCAGGAGGAGGGCAGCCATCGATATCCTGAGAGGTTTTCTAGGCGGATGGTGGGAGTGCCAAGGAAATTGTGGTAGGCTGGAGCCTTCTTATCAAAGGGTTTTCCCTTTACCCTCTCCCTTGTCGAGGTTTTGGTTCCACGTCTTCATCCATATCGCTTGATTCCTTGGATTCCTCCTTCTTCCCTTTGCCCTTCTTGCGGGATCTGTTCTTCTTACTTACTTAAGCAGTAAGCCGAACTCGAGGTCTTCCTTGAGATCATTGACAAAAGTGCATTGGTGGTTGGTGTGGGTGGCTTTGTAGTTTAGTCAAGGTGGATGAAATATGACATATCGCGGTACTCTTTATGCGTTTGGAGAACGCAGGGTCAGGTGCAAATCACTCCTCTGTAGCTACATAGTAGCCCCGCCACGTCCACGCTTGTCCACCTCCTCTTCGGTGAACGAAGCGGTGACCATATCGGATGTTTGCTTTTCTTTAGTGAGTCTTCCTCTTATTATTGTTCTTCCTAGCCTCAGGTAGGATTGCTATTGTGAAACAATCCGGCTGGGCATCATCATCATTGGCAGCGAACAAACTGCATGCTAGCCATGGCGATCATGAAATCGTGCGTTGAGGTCGAGCTCATTGTTGTCTTGCTTGCGCTTCAACGTATCTTTGAGCAAAGTTCCTTCTCCGGACCATCGATGAAGGTAGCCATAGCGGTTTGTTCGTGCACCCTATGAGGAATTTTTCATATCCACCCAGTGAGAGAGGTAGCACCGAGAGGTTTCATCGTTTTCTTGCACGCATTGTAGGTCTCGATAGTGCGGGACACTTATCGTATCCTCAAAGTTCTTGGTGAGCTTCATGCATGTCCAACCAATTGCATATTGATTTCTCGACAAGTCATCAATCCATTGTCGAAATTTGCCGCCGGTGAGCATAAGTGGGAGGTACTTGATGGCGACATTGGGGTTTCCCCCTGCGATGTGAATTGCTCCATTGTAGTCTGCAACCATGTAACAGGTCTAGTGGTGCGTCATAGGGTTTGATATTCTTGTCTATCCGGAGACCACAGGGTAGGTTGTGGCCGTGTGCGGTCCAAAACAACGTGGCCCAAGGTATGGGAGCTCCGAGCTTCTTGAATCTTGTCGATCATGAACATGCATCGTATGGCAAACAGTTGCTTCCCTTTTCCGTCATGGGAGAGGAATTGTGGTGCAATCTATGAGATCACTTGTGTCCTCGCCATGATGGCTGCTAGGTGGCAATGGTGGTGGCGGTGGGGTGGTGGTTAGCTTTCTTATATTACCCTCCTCGACTCCTCACCTGTCATGATTGCTTGTTGGGTGGCGGTCCTTGTGGGACCCGCTCCTATGTCCTTCAATGTCACTCGCTCTTTGGCATCTTGAGGTTGCTGTCACAGACAACGACACATGATGTGATATACTTGATAGCGGGGCGCCTAGGCGGTGGCTAAATTATGCTTATGCGGTGGCACGTTGTGGTTCTCGTGACACCGAGATGGTGGTGGAGGCGACCACGAGGGCGAGCCTTTTCTCCTTGATCGGAGGATATGGGTATGGCGTCGCCTACATTGCCTGCCTCCGTCTTCGCTCCATAGAGCCTGTGAGATCCGTCCGGGGAGATCTTGGCCTTCTCGGCTATTGGGTTGGTGACAAAGCTGCAGATTGGACTCAAGCCTCTCGATGTTGACTTCTCTTGTTGCTTGCGTGCCTTGGCGACAAGGTCATACACTGACAACTCCCGGCGACTGTCTGCTCTAGGAGGGTCTTGCTTGGCAACAATGTTGAGGCATGAGTTGGTATGACTTCCTCCCTCTGAATCAATGTATGGGGTGGCTTTTGTCGGTTTAGATCTGTCATAGCCCAACCTTCACCTCTAAGCAGGGTCTTGATGACCTGAGCTGGTGCTTTCTTTGACTTGTGCTTCAACAACAATTGCTTGTATTGACCTCCATAACTCTTGCCGCCTTGATAGATTATTGTTGGCCATATCTTCGTCTTGCTTAGCACCTTGTATGCAATGCACTTGGCCTCTGGTAGGATTGTCATGCGCTTCTCATCAAGCTCCGTGGCGCTCCGGATATGGGCGGTAATGGGCTCAACAAGGAGTGCGCCATAGATTGCCTTGTCGATGGGAGTAACCGGTGGGTTGCCGCCACGTTGATGGTGGCATTGGCGGATGGTTTGGCTTCTGGTAATCTTGGGGGCCATGGTGAGTTCCTACACGGTTGTGGGCGATAACCGGAGGGCGAGACCTTGGCGTTGCGGAGGCTCGGCGGCATTTTTTCTTGTCACGCTTCTCTGGTGACCCGCCGTGGTAGAGCTCTCTCAATCTGGTTCATGTTGTCTTCTTCCATCACCTCCAATGGCAACTAGAACCTGGTGGGATGTGTTGGTCTTCTCGTGCTCCTCCTTCTCGATCTCCTCTTGCCGATCTCGCTCATAACAACATCATATTCTCCGATTTAGTTGGAGCCGCCATCCATATTGATGTCGGCGATAGAAGCGTCCGGACGAGTCGGAGTTGGCTTGTGTTGTTGATGGCGTATGTAGAGGGTGATGGAGGCGGCCATTGTTGTTGTTGTTTGCTCCGTACTGGCCTAGACATAGCTTGGGTGTTCTCCTTGGCGTCCACATATTAGTTGTGATTGTGACCATCTCACCAAGGGTGAGGGCCCGTGGCCTATAGCCTTTGGAGGGTATGAGGAGAATGTTCAGTGTGAGACCTTCTATGAAGTGGTATATGAGCTGCGTGGCGATCACCCTCTAGGTTTCCCTCACCCTCATCCATCTGGCAAGGTATTCGTAGGGAGGCCTCCATCCCTTTGAACGCATCTGGCCAGATCGAAGATGGTGACGATATTCCGGACAAAGTGTGACCTGCATCCCTAACGCTCGGGGAAGCCAAGCAGATTTGTGGGATCCTTCCACCATTATATCCTACACAGGGGCGGTTTGGGTGGGCCTTGAATTTTCCTGATCTGAGGCGCCATACTCTAGAGAAAGGTACGGCCCAGATCCTTCCGTGAACATGTCCTGCATCAGAGGCGATCCTGCAGCTTGGCTAGTTCGACTTCTGGAGCTAGGACCCAGTCGGTTTCGATGAAGATGGATGTCTCCAAAGGGGATGACTGAGCAGCGTAGAGTTCGGTTTTGGCACCTGTAACTCATCTAGAGGGACTATAGGGATGTTACTAGAGAAGAGAATCGTCCGATGGCTATGGTGTCGCTGATTCCCATGAAGAGATTGGACCTCGCTCGATGTAGAGCTCGAAGCGCCTCTTGCCCCACGGTGGGCGCCAACTGTCATGGTATTACCGACGAGTACGCCATGGAGGGGTCCTCACAGTGCGTGTTTAGAGACGTGGGGTAAGGCTAAGAGTTGGCAATGCAGGTAACACATCTTACCCAGGTTCAAGTCCCACAATGGTGGCGGAACTCTACTCCTGCTATAAATCACTATAATGGCAATACACCGAGTTACAGAGATAGGTTCGTTGTGTGAAGTGTTGCATGTTGTACGTAGCAATCTAGGTTGTTCCCTAAAGGCTCCCATAGGTCCGGTTTATAAAGGCACCAGAACCTAGGGTTTACAGGGAAAGATCCTTGTCTGAAAAGGTAAAGAGTCCTACACTAATACGAACTAGTATTTCGTGTCTTGCTATCCAAGGCTCCGAGTATGTAGCGACTCTCACGATCCTTCCTTTATCCGACATGGGCCTCTCACATCGGATTAATGACAAGTGCGCCCGTGAGGGGGTCCTCGAGGCATGTGGAAGAAAGGGTGAGACGTGGTGTTCGGGATGGTGAGCACACAAGTTTACCCGAATTCGAATCACGCGCTTTGGGCGGATCCTACTCTTGCTAGTAATCGATGTCTGACGAGCGGAATATGGGTTACAAGGGTTTTTCCTGTGCGAGTTGAGATTGTAGACTATTGTGAGGGTGCCCTAAAGGCTTTCCCTAGGACGGCTTATATAGATATCCAGCCTAGGTTTTAGGATAGACCTATCCTGCTATGACTAAGAGTTGGTTATAGAGTACATCTTGAACTACAAGTAACACTATGTGCCTATGTCGGTAAGTCATCTGGGCCTTCCCGTAGCTGGACTAGACTCCGTCTCTTCTCCCTGCCTGGGCCGCCCGTGAAGCAATGCTCTAACTGAAGTGGGCCACCTGGTCATGAATACAGTGAGGATACCGGAAAGTATATCCCTCCCAGCAGCCAAGCCTCCAAGATCAGTCGGATTTCATCATCGCTCCAGCTTGATCTTGACTTGCGAGAATCTTGAAGGGTTCCTAAAACTTCAAAGAAAGGATAGGATCCGGGTCTCAAATGAGTCGGACCTATGAATACATTATTCGGGTTTCTATCTTGAAATTCAAACTAAGTGGAACTTGGTCTCTCGTGTCGACACTAGTCATGGTCAAGAACTCACCGTGGTTACGTGGAGATCGTGGCGATCTGCCGGTTCAACAAGTGGGGCCGATTCTGCGAGAATATGAAATTAGTTGTGCATTTTTCATGCGAAATTGAGAGAAGTCATTTATATTTTGTCTTTCATAATTAAACACACTGAAGTTGGTACAGCCCAAGAGATTTGAACAAACGAGATTTGCTAGTTTAACATACAACAACACTTACAGGCCCAACATGGCAGAACTTGGAGAGCCCTGTAACTTGAGCTACCAGGAGACCTCGGCAGGAGTGGCAGAATTGGTGGTGCAACCTGGTGATGGCGAGCTCGGATTCTAGAGGAGGAAAACAGAACCGAGCATGGTCGATAAGGTGATAGATCTCACCGAACTAATTCGTCCCGGCAGAGTGCACATGGGTGCATCCACGGTGAGGCAAGCTCTGACTCGGGATGGGGAGGAAAGCGGGGCCGTGCAGCTTCGTCACTTCCCAGCTCTGCGCCATGGTCGCGACCACAGATTGCCGCTCATGGGAAGAAGACAAGTAATGGAGGCGCCAACTGCAATCTGGGGAGGAGAGGTGGCGAGCAGGTTCGTCCATCGTCCTAGCTCCGGTGCCATGGCTGCAGCCTTCATGATTGCCGCTTCCAGAAATAAGAAGACGCGTAATGGATACGGCGTAGACTGCAAGCTTAATTGACACCTAAGAGACGGGAGCGACATGAGCGACATAACAATGAATCATTGGGGCAACTTGGCGGCCGTTAGCCTGATTTTTGTATTGAAACATAAATTTGAATTCGTCTGAAAAGACCCTCTGAGTATTTGCACGCCAACTATAGTCATCGCGGATGATATCAGAACTTAGGTACGCGTTGCTGGACACCCCAACTTTCGGGCAAAATGGTACCGCAGATAACATTGCTGGCGAATATTGTATTATCGATTTTTTCTTTATATATCAAAAGAGATAACTTATTTGTACCTTAATATTTTTATTGTTCAAAGATCAACATGCTTTCCATCAAATATGATTATGAGCCTATGTCGAGACACTGAGCATCCTAACATAGCCTCAGGCTACTCCCATCGGGGTACGAAACACCCGATAGAAATCGATTGTGCATAAAATATATTCATGATTGCAAACAACTTTGAGCTTTACACTGATGTATCCTCAAAAGGTATTACTCCCATTGGGAGCCGGTATAAAGCATTGATATCTCAAAAATTATATAGTTTGACGACCCATGCCAACCAAAAAAGCCAAAAATCTCGGATCACGCTTCGCGATAAAATCAAATGTCGTGTTCAGAAACATGAAGGTAGACCCGGATTCGCCTGTGGCTGATCACGTCCATTTTGCATCACTATTCTATATCATAATTTACTTTTATTCATTGATATAGTTCATATTAAGAGATGATACTTATGTTATTTCATCTGTTTTTGCATGGTTGATGACTTTTGGAGCATGGATCGCTGTAGTCAGGATTCTGATGGACAAGGTGCTGTTTGGGTAATTAGAGAAGATGAGAAAATCCAGGAAAATACATGGAAAATTCTATTTTTCTAGAAGACGAAGGATGCGGAAGGAGTGGAGATGGGCCACAGGCCCCACACCACCCCTGGCCTTGACCCTAGGCCACGCCCGCAGGTGGTGTGGCCACCCTGGCCCACTCCAGGCTCTCACCTTTGGCGTATATTATCCACACGGAACCCTAATACTTGGAGAGTGACCACAGAAAGATTCTGCCACCTCTGCGGGGCGGAAAACTATAGAGAGAGAAAGATCTCTCTGGCAGACAGAATTCTGCCAGGGGAATTCCTTTTGGGATAGGGGAGATCGTCACCATCAATACCACCATCAAGCTGGACTTCATCGGGATCATCATCACCATCATCTCCACCAGCACCATCATCACCACTTCATACCACTGTAACAATTGGGTTGAATCTTGCATAGTTCTTAGGGGAAACTTTCCCGGTGTTGATTACTTGTTGTAGTTGATGCTATTGAGTGGAACCATTGAATTATTGTTATGTTCAGATTATTACTTATCATTATATCATCTCTGATCTTGATACATATGATGTCTTGTGAGTAGTTCGTTTTGTTCTTGAGGACATGGGAGAAGTCATGTTGTTATTAGTGGAATTGTGTTGAGAAAGATTCAATAGTTTGTTATTTAAGTTGTGGTGTATTTCTTCTAGTGGTGTCATGTGCAAGTCGACTACATGACACTTCACCTATATGGTCCTAGGGAAATGCATTGTGTATTTGGCTACTAATCGTAGGGATTTCCGGAGTGACAGAAACCTGAACCCCCGTTAGGAAACCATTGCACAAGGGACGTCAGGGTCTTAGAGTTTAGAGTTGTGGTTAGGTTTTTATCTTAATTACTTTATTGTACTTGCGGATGCTTGTAAGGGGTATAATCACAAGTATGTATTAGTCCTAGGAAGGTCGATACATTAGCACAGGTTCACCCACACAACACTTAGCAAACTAAAGAAGATTAATTAACTATATGAATCGAAAGCACTTGATGATATTCCCGTGTGTCCTCGAGAATGTTTGGTCATCTTAAGTAATACAACTGGCTTGTCCTTTGCTAAAGAAAGGATTGGGCCGCTTGTTGCATTTATTATTATTGTATTTTATTTACTCGTACTTTATTTATCTGCATTATCAAAAAACCCTAAAAATCTGTTTGCTAAGTATTTCAGAATTCCTGCTCCAAGCCATTCGTAAGACCTTCTGCTCCTTGTTGGGTTTGACGGTCTTATTATAAAATATCATACACCCCCTAAACTTATTGGGTCATTAAGACTATTTTCTGGCACCGTTGAGAGTGAAGCGCTATTGGAGAGTGGAACCGTAAAGGCTTCTCTTGAGTATTGTTTACTTCTATTAGTTGCTTTATTTCAATATGGATAATTACTGAGTTTCTTATTTTGTAATGCTACTACCACTACTAAGGTATTATATGAACCACCACCATTGAGAATGATACTTCTAAAATACCTACAAAATTATTGATCGTGCTATGGATAACTATTATGTTGGAGATGGAACTGTCCATCCCGGTGATCATTTGCTCTTTATACACAAATTATGCGGGTTGTTAAGTGTGCAGGTTTACAACAGATCAAGTCAAGAAGAAGTTATTCTCATTATCACTAAAGGAAGAGCTAAAGAATGGTATAAGCTATTGAAGAATGGTCGAGCTATTGAATGGGAGTAAATAGTACCTCTCTTTTATTCTAAATTTATCCTCCTAGTAGATTCATAAAGATCAAAATCAAATATATAACGTTTGTCCTCTTGATGGAGAAAGTACAGCCCAAGCTTGGGGAGATTAGTTACTAATGCTCAAATGTCCTACTCATGAGATCCCTAACAATATTATTATCAATAACTTTTTATGAAAGGCTTTCTCTTCATGATAAGGATTTATTGGATGCTTCTTGCTGGATCATTTACATGCATGGAAGAAGAAGCTAAATGGGATCTTCTAGATCGTATTCAAGACAATGCTAAAGCATGGGAGAATGATAAAAGAAAGTCAGGTATAAATTATGATTATGAATGCATTGAATCTTTTATAGAACTCATGACTTTGAAAATATTAAAATGCTTATGGTCAGACTCTCAAGCTATTGCAACTTATTTTAAGGCTTTTGCTTCCTATATTGAAGTTCCTAAAAAGAAGTGGAATAAGTATCACGCACCTTATAAAGATATTGTTAATTGTGTTCCCACAAGAAATACTGAAGTTTATACTGCTAATCATGTTTTACCTAAACCTTACATTGAAAATACCTTTCCGGTTAAAGTAAAGGAACATTCTATGATAGCTAGTATGGTTAATGAAAGTACAAATAAAGCTGTTGAACCTGATGAACAAAATGATGAACCTATAATAGCAAATGTGAAAGACTTTGTCACTAAATATGTAGAAGATGGACACACTATCCTCTGTAAGGATACTTCTAATATTGTTTCACAACTTAGTGTTATGAGAGTTAGTGTCCCTGTGTTTTCTGTTAGGATAAGTGATCATTGCTACAATGGTTCGTGTGATAGTTACATCGTTAAATTTATGCATGATACTGAAAGTTATTATGAGAGAGGGAAGACTGTTCTAATGCATCTCAATAATATTAAGTTTCCTCGCTTTATGCTGAAAGTCTTTATGTTGCACTTGTTTTGCCTTCCTATGCTAGCAGTCCCTGGTTTCAACAACTTGTTTGCTTACAAAATTCCCTTGCATAGGAAGTGGGTTAGACTTAAACATGTGTATTTTTGCTTCTTGATGCTCTCTTTTACTTCAATTCATATTCTTATGTGAGCATCATTGAAATTATCATGCCCATCTTAATGGCTATAAAGAAAGAGCTTTTTGGGAGACAACCCAATATATTTCTTTTGCTTTCAGTTTTTGTTTCTTTGAGTCTTGGAAGTTATTGCTTCTGCAATAACCTCTCCTTATCCTTTTGTTTGGTTTTTGTGTCAAGATCAACCTCTAACGAGAGAGAAGTAAGATTTGGGGAAGTTGTTGTCCCGAAACAGATTCTGTGCTTCGCTGTAAAAATTCTTGAAAAATCTCTGAATGTCGGATTGAGCTGTAATTTTTTGTGCTTCTGACCCAGGTTGTTATTTAACTTTCGTTAGTTTCGCACTTTTTGATTTGAGCAACATAAGAGTTTCGAAAAAATTGATCTTTACCTGCTGGTCTGTTTTGACAGATTTTGCCACTCTTGCATTTGCTTCTTAAATCGATTTCCTTTTTGAATTCTTTTGGGGTTTTCGGAAGGAGTTGCTACAGTAGATTATGTTTTGATGGATTTCAGTTGAAATTGAACCTAAAAGGTTTATTATCTCACTTGCACTAATGTTGCTAATGAGAATTGGGTGAAGTTTTGTGTGAAAGAAATTTCCAGGTTAGTGGAGAAAATGGTGTAATAAAAAAGTGAAAGGTTTCATGACTCAAGCAATATGTGTATGAAGATGAAGATATTGATGTTATTCAAGTGGTGACTCTGGAAGAATCTACTAAATGCCAAGTTCGAGACCTCTGAGTCTGCATTTTTCGAATAGTATGATTCTGGTAAGAAAAGTTCCACGGAAAATCCGTCAATTATATTTTTGCAGTTTTATCCAACAAGGAAAGCAACGCGAAGAGGGACGGAAATGGAGCCAGGGTGTCTCACACCACCCCCTGGCTCGGGCCCCCTAGCCGCGCCAGCAGGTGGTGTGGCCACCTCGAAGTCCGTCTCCGACCCGTTTTCTCCCAGTACCTTCCTTTTGTTGTAAAAATCTGTAATATATAATCCCCCGGATCCCACGAGGTTCGTATATCATGTTCTCATCGTGGTTTTGTTTGATCTGTTTTGTTCGGATGCCATTGGGTTCTTCTTCAAAGGATTACAAAGCTACGCCGTCATAAGCTCCATCGCAATCTTGAGCCAGATTCTCATGGGACGCGTGAAACAAGAAAGGATCACAACTAGGTGCGAAGACATGGACCAGAACGTCAGGGAGGAAGTAAAGGACATGACAGCAGGCATGAAGGGGCTGATACCTCCAACTCTAGATCTCCATTCACGCCTACGGCAATGGAAGCCTCTGATAGCCCGATGAGTTATCGACAAGCAAGTCTTGAGGAGGAAGGCAGATATGCTTCAAGAGGAGAATAACCGGCAAGATACTAGAAGATTTCCTCACGCCAATCGAGAGAACACCACCACCACCGAAGGAGTAATTCGTCATCAGGTTTTGCATCCCCCTTGGTTGTTCCAAGGCTTGGGGGGTGCCGCGGTATCACATCACTATCTTCTATCTTTTTTACCTTTTTAGTAGAGTCATATCATGAATAGAGAAGTTATCATGTAGGATGGTTTGCATTATGGAAGTGTCCCCTCTCGTTAGATATCTATGTCTCCCTTGGTGGGAGTTGCCGCTATGGAATACTAATGAGAAGTTCTATCATTTACTCTTTTGCATATCTTATATTAGTTTTCAATTCATGTTATATGATTGACCTTGTTATTAGTATTGGTATCACTTTGGGATCATTGAGTTAATTTAGCTGGTTTTGGCAAACCTGGCTTGGTCAGTAGTAACACTATTTTTAGAATTGAATGAAAAAAGATAAAAGTACTCTTAAAGAAATATAACTTCATCATCATCTTTCTTGAGTTGCTCATAAGCTTAGTATTCTCTAGTTAAGATCTTTGTGCTTCAAGGAAGATTGCATGTTTGTTCTTATCACTTGTATGTTTGTTTGTTTCCTTCAACTCTTATGCTTGCTACCTAGCCTTGCTAGCCTAAAACCTGTCTTTGAGAGGAATGTTTCTCGTGCATCCAACCCTTAAACCAAAACCTATGCCATTTGAGTCCACCATACCTATTAGCAGTATTGCTATTCCAAGTAAATTCATGTTTTATCTACCTTCCAAATTAAACTTGTTATGTGAAAATTAGTGATTAAAGCTCTCACGAACTTGATGGCACACTTTACTTTTGCACTTAATAAACTTGAACCATTGTGCCCATCTATGTTGTGTATATGCTTGCGCTTTATAAGTTGAGTTAGCAGAACCATGTTACCATAGAGCGCTTTCAACATTGCACTTATTATTCCGTTGATATCATGATTCTTTTGCTTATGGGTCCCAATGGTGTGAAATAAAGGGAACTTGTAAGATCATGGAGTTTGTATGTGTTAGAGAAGCATTGGGCCGCTAGCCTAAGCCATGCCTAATCATGGTGGAAACTTGCAGCATAACCATAATCAGCATTCTATGAAGCATCCTCAATAAAAACCAATGGAAATAGCAAATAAAAAGATCGTTGAGATGCTCATTGTCTGCTTGCCTTGTCATTTTGATTATGGGATAGCTCATGTATCATGTGTAAGGGGTACCCGTTGGCGGTTCTCTATGATTCATATGTACTTACAATCACAAGAGCTTACTCGTGACTAAAGTTGAGTAGTATGAGGTCCGGTACTCGTAAGCACAGGGCATGAGATTTTCAACTTATAACTTGTCAAGCATATCCTCTTATTTGATCACTTTAACCTTAATCACCTAAAGATGCCTATGATAGGGGCAATGAGAGCTGAAAGCTAAGAAGTACCATAATTTTGGAAGCTCTTTATGAAACTTGAAATCCTGCTTCCCTCTCTGAAGGGCCCTATCTTTTTACTTTTCAGTTGAGTCGAAGAACCTATTCCTTCTACCTCGTGAAGTATTTTGAGTTGTTGTGTTTCATTCATTCATATGATGATTTATTCAATCATGTTTCTTATGTTCCTTGTTTTGCACAATTCTCTTATCTTAGTGTCTACTACTTTTAAAGCTATCATTGAAAACCAGTTATTTGTGAACTCCTACAAATTGTCAACTATTTCTTGACCAAGAGCAAGGTTTGCCATTACCAATTATGATTTACTTTATGTATCTTTATTGTGTTTCCTTTACCTATTGCAAGTTAAGTTATATAATAGTGAGTTGTCTTCTATTCTGATTTGTGTATTAATGAATGTGATGCTTCTTGTCCGTATTCTTTTATCGTCTCTTCACTCCATAAACCTGATGTCATGTTTATTGAGCTCGGTTTTAAACAGGGACAAGCGAAGTCTAAACTTAGAGTTGATAGTCCATTTTGCATCACTATTCTATATCATAATTCTTGTTATTCATTGATATATTTCATATTAAGAGATGATACTTGTGTTATTTCATCTGTTTTTGCATGGTTGATGACTTTTGGAGCATGGACCCATTGCGATGGATTTTGATGGAAAAGGTGTTGTTTGGAAGAAATTTACGAAGATCAGAAAATCGAGAAAAATACATGGAAAACTCTATTTTCGAGAAGGCGAAGGATGCCGAGAAGGGGAGTGGAGATGGGCCACATGGGGCCCACACCACCAGCATAAGCACCCTAGGCCCGCCACGGTGGTGTGGCCTACCTCAGCCTCCAGGGCTCTCCTTTGGCGTATATTATCCCCATGGAACCCTAATACCTGGGGAGTGACCATAGAAAGATTCCGCTGCCTCTGCGGGCGGAAAACTACAGAGAGAGAAAGATCTCTCCGTGACAGAATGCTTGGGAATTCCTTCAGTGGGAGACGTGCCATCAACACCACCATCAAGCTGGACTTTGTCGAGATCATCATGACCATCATCTCCATCATCATCTCCACCAGCACCATCATCACCACTTCATACCGCTGTAACAATTGGGTTGAATCTTTCATAGTTCTTAGGGGAAAATTTCCCTGTGTTGATTACTTGTTGTAGTTGATGCTATTGAGTGGAACCATTGAATTATTGTTATGTTCAGATTGTTACTTATCATTATATCATCTCTGATCTTGATCCATATGATGTCTTGTGAGTAGTTCGTTTTGTTCTTGAGGACATGGGAGAAGTCATGTTGTTATTAGGGGAATTGTGTTGAGAAAGATTCAATAGTTTGTTATTTAAGTTGTGGTGTATTTATTCTAGTGGTGTCATGTGAACGTCGACTACATGACACTTCACCTATATGGGCCTAGGGGAATGCATTGTGTGTTGGCTACTAATCGTGGGGGTTGCGAGTGAAAACCTGAACCCTGTTGAAACCTTTGCACAAAGGACGTCGAGTCTTAGAGTTTAAAGTTGTGGTTAGGTTTTATCTTAATTACTTTATTGTTCTTTTTGATACTTGCAAGGGGTATTATAACAAGTTTTTTTTAGTCCTAGGAAGGTCGGTACATTAGCACAGGTTCACCCACACAACACTTAGCAAACTAAAGAAGATTAATTAACTATATGAAGCGAAAGCACTTGACGATATTCCCGTGTGTCCTCGTGAACATTTGGTCATCTTAAGTAATACAATCGCTTGTCCTTTGCTAAAGAAAGGATTGAGCCACTTGCTGCATTATTATTATTGTCTTTATTTATTTGTACTTTATTTATCTGCATTATCAAAACCCTAAAATCTATTTGCTAAGTATTTACGAGAATTCTGATCCAAGCCATTCGCCATACGCTCCTACGTTGGGTTCGACACTCTTACTTATCGAAAATACTGCGATACACCCCCTATACTTGTGGGTCATCGGTGGCCTGGTAATCGCAAGAATGCGCTGCCGAAGAAATATCTGTATCAACGACACGATGAAAATCTGGCCTTGCGCATTGGGTGCGATAAAAATAGAAAACTGGAATTCAATATTGATAAGACCTCGTGGCTCAAACTGAATTACGCTAGTAGAAAATTCGGTTCGAGCACGGGACTTGAATTTGATGTAGAACAACCTTATTTTTGAGAATATCATTTATGTCGAAGTTGGGGTGGAAAGGCAACACGATACCCAAGTTGATTTTATCACATGATTCAAAAGTTAGAGCGCCAATTGCTGAGAGGGGTTTTCGAGTGAATGATGGCCAAACCAAATATTTTCAAATGGCGCCGTTAAGTGAGGATATTCCGTTACATAGTTCTGTTGTACCCCTCCTTCGGTCCTCTTCTTAGCCACCTGCATGTGTCGAGGCAAATCCATTCTTGTACTTTCCTAACTCTCACACTTCGAATCTTTCTACGGTGGCTGCAGCGGTCCTTTCCCTTCCCGACCCTAAATCTGCCGGCGGTGGAGGACCTTTTATCCTCGACAGAATCAAGCGGTGGTGGCTCATCATGTCTTGCAAAGGCGAAGGTTGTAGCTACGTTGCCCATTGTAAGGGGTCCGTGGGAGCCCAAGTGCTGGGGCTCAACACGTAGCTTCTTGGCGAGGTCTTCAGCCCCGGTTAACGAGGAGGCTAGCACGGATTCTGCTCCCAAGGTACCTACGAGCAGCGGGTTGAAGAGAAAAGCAAGGCTGGCGGCGGATTGTTCGACTCCGGTGGGTGGATGCAGCACTCAGATCTCGAAGAAAAAACCCGGAGAAGAGCGAGGTGAATTTTTCTTATCATGCCTTATCTTGCAAGTAGATTAGTTATGGCATAATAGAATCGAATGAACTGAAATGTTCCCTTTTAATCAAATTAAGCACGGGTTTGATACAAGTGACCTATATGAGTTCATAGTTCATGTTGGCAAAGCCTTGCAAAGCTTGATTTGGTTGCGAGAGGGTTGTGGTCGGCAAAATGTGCATCTACTTGTGAATTGCAAAGAGGTTGTGTACATTTATGAATCGTAGATATACTTGCCGCTAGAATTCCACAGGGTTCTGAGCAAGTACAAAATTGGTGTGGCATAACATGAATGATACCTATCAGCAAATTGAGCACTCCCATGAGCTTGGATGGTTTGGGAGTGTTAAAATTGATCGTGAAGGTGAAAGTTAGGCGATGATTGATGATATGTATGCACGGATCTTTGGAGATCTTGCTGCGAAAGCTTTGCTCCTAGAGAATCTGGACCAATAGATGTTGATCTGGATAAGTTCGATACGCATAGAGGTGGATTCATACATGGCAAAACTTGATGAGGAGTTAATAAGCCGGTTTTGTCATATCGTGGAGATCACCATCGATTCCAAAACATAACTCTTGATGAAATGAGAGAGATGATCGGTGATGAAATCACTATTGGCCCTAAGCGGATGGCAAAAATACGGTGGTGGCATCATAAGAAGCAGCAATTCATAGATGTTTTGGATCTTTGAAGATCTTATGCAGATTATCTTGACAAAGAAGCGAACCGTGAAGGTGTTCTTCCTTGGTACCATTTCCGATGTTGTTGAACAGGTTATAGTGGATGTAGATGCCTGTGGTGGTGAATGAATGAGGTGGTCGATGTTGATGAGATCTGATGAGAGCTGCTACCCTGGGCTTGTCATATGGACCGTGGGGTTCCCCTGCCTGTATTTGTAATATTGATTGCTATTGCATTTAGAGCATGCTTATGTGATTATGTTTGTTGAGAGATTGCGATATAATGATGTGCGAGCTGTTGAGATTTTCGGACATGACACTCACTGAAACCATCATTGTTGTAATAAGACATAAGTACATTGTAGTTGACATGATTATGTTTCTTAAGATGACGTCATTTGTTTGATTATTATGTTTGTTGGGACATTGTAATGTAATGTTTTGTAAAACCATGACTGGACTAGTGATGCATAAATACATTGTAGTTGACATGATTATTTTTCTTGAGATGATGTACTATACTTGTTTCTGATATTTTGTTTGTTGAGAGACTATAATGTAATGTTTTGCGAAACCATGACAGGACAAGTGATGTGTAAGTACCTTGTAGTCGACATGATTTTGTTTCTTGAGTTGATGTAATATACTTGTTTACGTGATTACGTTTGTTGAGAGATTGTAATGTGATGTTTTTGTGAAACCATGTTGTGGTTATGTTTGTTGGGAGATTATAATGTAATGTTTTGTGAAACCATGGTGAAGAAGTGATGCATAAGTACCTTAAAGTTGACATGATTTTGTTTCTTTTGATGATGTAATATCTTTGGTATGTTTTTGTTAGAGCAATGAAATTGGGATGGAGGAGTGCAGTTTAATATTTGAAATGAGAATGTGTGAAGAGAATCCATATCGCAGGGGAGACAAGAATCCAGGAAAGGGCATGGTATCCATTAAACTATTGTAACATGCCAATTTAGTCATCATTGCTGTGTAGAAGGCCTTCTCTCTCTCTCTCTCTCTCTCTCTCTCTCTCTCTCTCTCTCTCTCTCTCTCTCTCTGAGCTGCCATCTGTCACATTCGCCATGTCTGTCCTTGAACAGCGGGGCGACTCGAAGCGGCAACAGGCTTTCTCCGACATGTATTCCTTCCACGATGTGAGTTCTCTGCTTTCTCGGGCTAAAGGTTAGGCAATGGTAAATCACTGATCTAAAGCCCGACCAGATGTGCATGCAATCGTGTTCGATTTCAACTTTGCGTTTACCTATAGAGTACCAAGGACGATCTACGACTCTGAATGGGAGGGCATAGATCTCGATGGAGAAGTGCCATGTGACCATGGGCTAAAATCGAGAGATATGTTGCATTGAAGGCAACATGGGAGAAGGTTTTTGGGCTATACAAATCAGGTTTGTTTACATTATGTGCAACGTGACATGAAGTAAAATGTATCGCATGTTCATAACACAATAATGTGTGTGTTTTTAGGTTGTCGGTGTGTAAAGAAGTAGAGGGTGGATCTTGGTGGCGGATGCACTTAAGAAATGTTTGGCACAGTTATGGGAGATGTATGAGTTGGAAAGGTTGAGATTTATTGATGTAAGTGATGCAGGTGGAAAAATTATAAGGCAGCCGATGCGAAATAAGGAGCTGGAACAAGAAATTGAGAATTTGTAGTCAAAGCTAGCGATGGAATCGATGGGAGCTTGGTTGTTGGAACTAAAAAGCTTTAGGATAGTCACGGTTGCTGATTCATAATGCAGAAAAGGAGAGGGATCAGCTCAGGGAAGACAAGAAGAATCTAGAGTGCTGCATTGCTGATCTGTTGAAGGAACTGAAGAAGGCGCGCGAGGGTGAACAAGGACAAACTATAGAGGATAAAGGAAATTCGAGATGAATAATTTATGTTGTACCAATGCCTGAAACTAGTTAATTGTAAGACTTGCGTTGCGCTTTCCGAACTAAGCCAAACTCAATCCTCGAGCAAACTAATTTTAGACGAACACACATATCGTGCATAGAGTTAAGTTCACGCTACAAAAATCACCACTGCAGAGGATAAACTAGGCAGTTCAGTACTAAATAGACATATGTTGTGTTCAAGCGAGCCTGGCCCGGAGCTGGCTGTTTTCCTCCCTAAGATTGGCCAGCTCCTTCAGTACTATGTCATGCTTCATCTATAGCTTCAACTCATCACATGGCGAGAATTTTGTCCAGAGCTACACGATTTTCCTTCAAGATCCCTTTCATGATCTCAAATGTCGCTTCCTAGCCGAGGCGTGACCTTCACTATGTAGCCGCCTTATTCGGCTTAACTCTTTCAGTTTTTGGCACTTGTCGAAGAACTGAATTCAGCGCTTGATTGGTCAAAGGCCGGTTTACTGAATTCGCTTCTCCCTTTGGATTGCTATCTTGTCATTTAGCCATTCGCTGTGTCCTGGTCGATCTTCGCCTCTTTTCCCTGCAACAAAATACATGGTATGGTTTGTTCAGTTCACTGTGACAAGCTGGTTAGTTTCCATAATTAACTGAATCGACTAGTAGCAGCCATAATTTCAAGGAAGAAGCAATCTAGGACTAATCAACATTTTATGAATAATCTAGTGGCATCATAATTTCAAATTAGAAGACAAATAAGATTTATCAGCTTTAGTGTGCTATAGGTTTTCCTAATATCACCAAATAGTAGTGGAGAGTGGCAAACTCATAATGCGTAAACCATGTCCAGATACATATGGAAAGAGAACATGGGTGTCCATTCATGAACATGAACACCAACACATGTCGAGATAGATAGAGTTGCCCTAGGATTCTTATTGCACCCTATAATAGGGAAGCGTATATGGGCATTGCTCCCGAACCCTAAACATTACAAAAGGAGAGGAGGACAAATCGTATTCGTGTCCCTCGCTAACGGGAATCAGACTTGGGCATTTCTGCATGCGCCTCATATGCCCTTAGCTCCTCGTTCTCTTCCAACACCCACGAGTACGGTGATCCCTCCGCCATGTCCGCCTTCATCTCCTTGATCGCATCTGCAACGGTTCTCGTCATGGTAGGCTGGGATGGTAGCCTTGGTTTCCTCGCGTCCTCTCAAGTGCCTCACGACTTGACCTCGCAGGAGAATGCACCTTTCACGAGATTCTTCTTCTCCTCCGTGAGCTCGTTGATTATCTTGATGGCATGTTCTTGCTCGATCAAATTACACGTTGAGCACTTACGCAGCCTAACAACGCCACGTGCAAAATCTAGCGAGATCTCCTTACGCACGGATAATTGCTTGTAGGCTCTCATTAGCTTGGGTGAGGGCGTGCAAGCTCATGTTGGTTGCCAATCTTGGAACGATCGCGGCCACCTTCTCACGATACCGGCCTTTGATCACGCATCATTCATGTTAATTGAAATAGAATTCTACAATTACACTCCTGGTCCTAGGTGAATACTAATACAGATCAAAAAATCCCCGTTGAATCTATTGGCCGCAGTGTTAAAATGGACACGAGATCTATTCATGACCACGATAAACTAATCCTAATCACAAAAAATCCATAGTGAATATATGAACAATTGGTATTAAGGAAAGACCAAGAGATCTAGTCATATTCATGAAAACAAATACAACTCGCAAAAGAAAGAAGAAAACCAATGCGGGGACAAAGATTCAAGAAATCCACATCATAACTCGGAAAAATAACATTGAGATTTGCTACCTCGCTAAGACATGGAACGGCCAAACGGGTCTGGCGCCTCCATCGTGGTGGATTAGGCCCACGGCCGACCTGTAATACGTGAAGAGGAAGAGATGAAGAAGAAAAACAAGAAGAAGCTGGTTAAGATTATGATGGAGAGGAGATAGAGAAGAAGTAGAATAAGGAGACGTGCAGGAGGAACCCTCGCCGCTAGAACATTCAAGCCATTGTCTGGGAGATTGGGCCTCGATGAGAGGGTGGGCTTGAGCGGCTGGTAGAGCAAGAAGTGCCTCGTGGCGATTTATCTCCCTTTTCTCTCCGCGTGGATCGTCGACCGGCCTCCCTCCTCAAGGAGCCAGGGCTTGCGGTGAGTGTGGCGGAGGCGGGAGGAAGGAGATAGTGATTATTAGTGTGGGAGAAGAGTAAAGAGTACAGGCCGTGGTCCGATGAGTACTAGTACTAATATACAAGACCCGCATGCAGTCTACCTTCTCAAAGAAGCCGAGGAGGCGGGGTAAGAATCGATGGGACTTGTCTTTGTGCGATGGACACTTCAATGGTCTTCGGCGCCCAAAATCGATATATAATAGGGGTGTGAGTCGGGTGGTGCGCCACGGAATCGGCGCACATCCGCTGCGTGTGCCACGTGTTGATGGGGCAATGACACGCAGAACCGCTTCTTTGGGCGATCGCAGAATACGTTGGCACGCCCAACTCCGTCAACTCCGCGTGATGTACGCACGCAGGATATTTATGAGTCTAGAATACTGTGCCACTTTGGTTGTGATCAATTATGTTCATACGCGGGATATTACTTCTTTCTTTCTTCTTCTTTTTGATAATCGACAAATGCACGTGGACACGACGCACGAACGGCTGCAGTCCATGATCATATCGGCATTTGACCCTACCGTGTACCCGCCATCGACTATCTAGCAACTACTTTGGACACGATGCCCCTCGCCGTAGCAATGGCAGGTCCAAGCCGCCCACTGGCTCCTGCGTCCCGGCTCTTCGCCACATCGTCGCTTTCATGAAGTCGCTTCGCTGAGGTAACACGTCGTGTCCACCACGCCAAGATCCATCGACATCGGCACTCGAGACACCGCGACATCGGCTTCGTACCGTCCGCAGGGCGTGGGCCTGTGGCGATGACAAAGCGCAAAGTAATATGCAGGGGCGAGCGCGTGTTGCGCGGCGAAATGGAGGAGCGTAAAATTGTAGCGTCACTGCTTAGCAGTAAATGCAGGACGGGGCGTTGGCGTACCGCTATAAGAGGCGTCAAAGAATACTGTAAAAAGCATCCCGATAGCGCAAAGTAATGTAGCCAGGAGCGAAGCGCGTGTTGCGCCCGGCAATCACCGGAGCGTGGTACCAGAAATAACAAGCGCAAAGTAGTAGCTAGGACTGGCGCGGTTGCGCCCAAGTAGTACGACAAGAAGAGGAACGAGAAGAAGACCAGAAGAAGAGAGGAGATAGCTATTTGATGCGTCTCGACCGCCAGCGAGGAAAAGCGTTCATCGACCGGTTGGAGGCAGGAGGAGGAGAGTGACATGGACCCATGGGACTACCAAGTGAGGAGAGGAGGAGGACTCCAACGAG
Source organism: Avena insularis (assembly GCA_023614405.1). NCBI lineage: Eukaryota > Viridiplantae > Streptophyta > Magnoliopsida > Poales > Poaceae > Avena > Avena insularis. Next base: position 44,036 of record JAJUPC010000789.1, read on the forward strand.
GAGATAGCGCTTATTCTAGGAAGAAATGGCGGTGTCGTAGTCGTCATAGATTCATTGAAATGTGTGTTCTTCACATACCACCTATGGATCCACCATGTCATTGCATGTGTGTTCTCTTCACAATCCACCTATGGATCCACGGTGTCATTGCATGTGTGTTCTTTTAGTAACAACAACCAATGTCATTGCATGTGTTCTCTTCAGAGACCACATGGATCACCTGTGTCATTGCATGTGTTCTTTTTAATGCTAACAACTTAGTCATTAAAATGTGTGTTCTTCTCACATACCACCTATGGATCCACAATGTCATTGCATGTGTGTTCATTTCACTAATAACTACAGTGTCATTTTTGCATGTGTGATCTCTTCACATACCCCCTATGGATCCACCTGTCTCTTTGCAGGTGTGTTCTTTTTAATAACAACACCCCTCGGAATTTTAATGTGTGTTCTTCTCACATACCACCTATGGATCCACCAGTGTCATTGCATGTGTGTTCATTTGATAATCCACCTATAGATCCACCAGTGTCATTGCATGTGTGTTCTTTAGTAACAACAACCAGAGTCATTTTGCATGTGTGTTCTTCTCACATACCACCTATGGATCCACGGTGTCATTGAAATGTGTATTATTTTCACAATCCACCATGGATCCACCAGTGTCATTGCATGTGTGTTCTTTTAGTAACAACAACCGAGTCATTTTGCATGTGATCTCTTCACATACCACCTATGGATCCACCAGTGGCATTGCATGTGTGTTCTTTTTTAGTAACAACAACCAGAGTCATTGAAATGTGTCTTCTTCTCACATACCACCTATGGATCCACAGTGTCATTGCATGTGTGTTCATTTCACTAACAACTACGAGTCATTTTGCATGTGTGATCTCTTCACATACCACCTATGGATCCACCAGTGTCATTGCATGTGTGTTCTTTTTAGTAAAACAACGAGTCATTGCATGTGTGTTCTTTTCACATACCACATATGGATCCACCAGTGTCATTGCATGTGTTTTCTTTTCACAATCCACCCATGGATCCAACCTATGTCATTACATGTGTGTTCTTTTAGTAACAAGAAGTCATTTGCATGTGTGATCTCTTCACATACCTATGGATCCACAGTGTCATTGCATGTGTGTTCTTTTTAGTAACAACAACTTTGAGTCATTGAAATGTGTGTTCTTTTCACATACCACCTATGGATCCACAGTGTCATTGCATGTGAGTTCTTTTTAGTAACAACAACAGTCATTGAAATGTGTGTTCTTCTCACATACCACCTATGGATCCACAGTGTCATTGCATGTGTGTTCTCTTCACAATCCACCTATGGATCCACAGTGTCATTGCATGTGTGTTCTTTTAGTAACAACAACGGTGTCATTGCATGTGTGTTCTCTTCACAGACCACATGGATCCACCAGATGTCATTGCATGTGTGTTCTTTTTAGTAACAACAAGTCATTGAAATGTGTGTTCTTCCCACACATGGATCCACTAGTGTCATTGCATGTGTGTTCTTTTCACTAACAACAACCAGTCATTGCATGTGTGTTCTTTTACTAATAACAACAAGAGTCATTGGAATGTGTGCTCTCTTGGAGACCACACATGGATCCACCAGTGTCATTGCATGTGTGTTCTTTTTCACTAACAACAACCAGAGTCATTGCATGTGTGTTCATTTCACAAACCACGTATGGATCCACCAGTCATTTTGCATGTGTGATCTCTTCACATACCACCTATGGATCCACCGGTGTCATTGCATGTGTGTTCTTTTTAGTAACAACAACGAGTCATTGAAATGTGTGTTCTTCTCACATACCACCTATGGATCCACGGTGTCATTGCATGTGTGTTCATTTGACTAAACTACCAAGTCATTTTTGCATGTGTGATCTCTTCACATACCACCTATGGATCCACAGTGTCATTGCATGTGTGTTCTTTTTAGTAACAACAACGAGTCATTGAAATGTGTGTTCTTCTCACATACCACCTATGGATCCACCAGTGTCATTGCATGTGTGTTCATTTCATAATCCACCTATGGATCCACCAGTGTCATTGCATGTGTGTTCTTTTTAATAACAACAACCAGTCATTTTGCATGTGTGTTCTACTCACATACCACCTATGGATCCACCCGTGTCATTGAAATGTGTATTGTTTCACAATCCACCCATGGATCACCAGTGTCATTGCATGTGTGTTCTTTTAATAACAACAACAGAGTCATTTTGCATGTGTGATCTCTTCACATACCACCTATGGATCCACCAGTGTCATTGCATGTGTGTTCTTTTAGTAACAACAACCGAGTCATTGAAATGTGTGTTCTTCTCACATACCACCTATGGATCCACCAGTGTCATTGCATGTGTGTTCATTTCACTAACAACGAGTCATTGCATGTGTGATCTCTTCACATACCACCTATGGATCCACCGGTGTCATTGCATGTGTGTTCTTTTTAGTAACAACAACGAGTCATTGAAATGTGTGTTCTTCTCACATACCACCTATGGATCCACAGTGTCATTGCATGTGTGTTCTTTTCATAATCCACCTATGGATCCACCAGTGTCATTGCATGTGTGTTCTTTTTTTAACAACAACCAGTCATTTTGCATGTGTGATCTCTTCACATACCACCTATGGATCCACAGTGTCATTGCATGTGTGTTCTTTTAGTAACAACAACGAGTCATTTAAATGTGTGTTCTTCTCACATACCACCTATGGATCCACCAGTGTCATTGCATGTGTGTTCTTTTAGTAACAACAACCAAGTCATTGCATGTGTGTTCTTCACATACCACCTATGGATCCACAGTGTCATTGCATGTGTGTTCTCTTCAATCCACCTATGGATCCACAGTGTCATTGCATGTGTGTTCTTTTAGTAACAACAACAAGTGTCATTGCATGTGTGTTCTCTTCAGAGACCACCTATGGATCCACAGTGTCATTGCATGTGTGTTCTTTTACTAATGTAACAACAGAGTCATTGAAATGTGTGCTCTCTTCTCATACCACCTATGGATCCACAGTGTCATTGCATGTGTGTTCTTTTCACTAACAACAACCAGTGTCATTGCATGTGTGTTCTTTTACTAACCACAACACAGTCATTTTGCATGTGCTGTCTCTTCACAAACCACCTGTGGATCCACCAGTGTCATTGCATGTGTGTTATTTTTAGTAACAACAACCTGAGTCATTGCATGTGTGTTCTTCTCACATACCACCTATGGATCCACCAGTGTCATTGCATGTGTGTTCATTTCTCAATCCACCTATGGATCCACAGTGTCATTGCATGTGTGTTCTTTTTAGTAACAACAACAGTCATTGCATGTGTGTTCTTCTCACATACCACCTATGGATCCACCAGTGTCATTGAAATGTGTATTCTTTTCACAATCCACCCATGGATCACCAGTGTCATTGCATGTGTGTTCTTTTTAGTAACAACAGTCATTTTGCATGTGTGATCTCTTCACATACCACCTATGGATCCACCAGTGTCATTGCATGTGTGTTCTTTTTAGTAACAATCATTGCTTCTCACATACCACCTATGGATCCACAGTGTCATTGCATGTGTGTTCATTTCACTAACAACTACCAAGTCATTTTGCATGTGATCTCTTCACATACCACCTATGGATCCACAGTGTCATTGCATGTGTGTTCTTTTTAGTAACAACAACAGTCATTGAAATGTGTGTTCTTCTCACATACCACCTATGGATCCACCAGTGTCATTGCATGTGTGTTCATTTCATAATCACCTATGGATCCACAGTGTCATTGCATGTGTGTTCTTTTTAGTAACAACAACGAGTCATTTTGCATGTGTGTTCTCTTCACATACCACCTATGGATCCACCAGTGTCATTGCATGTGTGTTCTTTTAGTAACAACAACAGTGTCATTGCATGTGTGTTCTTCTCACATACCACCTATGGATCCACCAGTGTCATTGCATGTGTGTTCTTTTTAGTAACAACAAGCAGAGTCATTGAAATGTGTGTTCTTCTGACATACCACCTATGGATCCACAGTGTCATTGCATGTGTGTTCATTTCTTTGCATGTGTGATCTCTTCACATCCACCTATGGATCCACCAGTGTCATTGCATGTGTGTTCTTTTTAGTAACAACAACCAGTCATTGCATGTGTGTTCTTCTCATACCACCTATGGATCCACAGTGTCATTGCATGTGTTCTCTTCACAATCCACCTATGGATCCACCAGTGTCATTGCATGTGTGTTCTTTTTAGTAACAACAACGAGTCATTTTGCATGTGTGTTCTCTTCACATACCACCTATGGATCCACCAGTGTCATTGCATGTGTGTTCTTTTTGTCATTGAGATGTGTGTTCGTCTCACATACCACCTATGGATCCACCAGTGTCATTGCATGTGTGTTCTTTTTAGTAACAACAACCAGTCATTTTGCATGTGTGATCTCTTCACATACCTATGGATACACCAGTGTCATTGCATGTGTGTTCTTTTTAGTAACAACAAGAGTCATTGAAATGTGTGTTCTTCTCACATACCACCTATGGATCCACCAGTGTCATTGCATGTGTGTTCTTTTCACAATCCACCTATGGATCCACCAGTGCCATTGCATGTGTGTTCTTTTTAGTAACAACAACCACAGTCATTTTGCATGTGATCTCTTCACATACCACCTATGGATCCACCGGTGTCATTGCATGTGTGTTCTTTTTAGTAACAACAGTCATTGCATGTGTGTTCTTTTCACATACCACCTATGGATCCACCAGTGTCATTGCATGTGTGTTCTCTTCACATACCTATGGATCCACAGTGTCATTGCATGTGTGTTCTTTTTAGTAACAACAACCAGAGTCATTGAAATGTGTGTTCTTCTCACATACCACCTATGGATCCACCAGTGTCATTGCATGTGTGTTCTTTTAATTAACAACAACCAGTGTCATTTTGCATGTGTGTCTCTTCACATACCACCTATGGATCCACCAGTGTCATTGCATGTGTGTTCTTTTAGTAACAACAACAGTCATTGAAATGTGTGTTCTTCTCACATACCACCTATGGATCCACCAGTGTCATTGCATGTGGGTTCATTTCATAATCCACCTTTGGTTCCAACAGTGTCATTGGCTGGGGGTTCTTTTTAGGAACAACAACTTTCGGCAATTTTCATGTGTGTTCTCTTCACATACCACCTATGGATCCACCAGTGTCATTGCATGTGTGTTCATTTCACAATCCACCCATGGATCCAGTGTCATTGCATGTGTGTTCTTTTAACCATCAACAGAGTCATTTTTCATGTGTGATCTCTTCACATACCACCTCTGGATCCACCAGTGTCCTTGCATGTGTGCTCTTTTTCGTAGCAAGAACCAGCTTCATTGAAATGTGTGTTCTTCTCACATACCACCTATGGATCCACCAGTGTCATTGCATGTGTGTTCTTTTTAGTAACAACAACCAGAGTCATTTTGCCTGTGTGTTCTCTTCACATACCACCTATGGATCCACCAGTGTCATTGCATGGGTGTTCTTTTTAGTAACAACAACAGTCATTGAAATGTTCGTTCTTCTCACATACCACCTATGGATCCACCAGTGTCATTGCATGTGTGTTCATTTCATAATCCACCTATGGATCCACCCGTGTCATTGCATGTGTGTTCTTTTAGTAACAACAACAGTCATTTGCATGTGTGTTCTTCTTCATACCACCTATGGATCCACAGTGTCATTGAAATGTGTATTATTTCACAATCCACCCATGGATCACCAGTGTCATTGCATGTGTGTTCTTTTAGTAACAACAACAGTCATTTTGCATGTGTGATCTCTTCACATACCACCTATGGATCCACCAGTGTCATTGCATGTGTGTTCTTTTAGTAACAACAACGAGTCATTGAAATGTGTGTTCTTCTCACATACCACCTATGGATCCACCAGTGTCATTGCATGTGTGTTCATTTCATCTCTTCACATACCACCTATGGATCCACCAGTGTCATTGCATGTGTGTTCTTTTTAGTAACAACAACAGTCATTTTGAAATGTGTTCTTCTCACATACCACCTATGGATCCACCAGTGTCATTGCATGTGTGTTCTTTCACAATCCACCTATGGATCCACAGTGTCATTGCATGTGTGTTCTTTTTAGTAACAACAACAGTCATTTTGCATGTGTGTTCTCTTCACATACCACCTCTGGATCGACCTGTCATTGCATGTGTGTTCTTTTAGTAACAACAACATGTGTGTTCTTCTCTCATACCACCTATGGATCCACCAGTGTCATTGCATGTGTGTTCTTTTCACTAACAACAACCAAGTCATTTTGCATGTGTCTCTTCACATACCACCTATGGATCCACAGTGTCATTGCATGTGTGTTCTTTTAGTAACAACAACCGGAGTCATTGAAATGTGTGTTCTTCTCACATACCACCTAAGGATCCACCAGTGTCATTGCATGTGTGTTCATTTCATATACCACCTATGGATCCACAGTGTCATTGCATGTGTGTTCTTTTTAGTAACAACAACCAGAGTCATTGCATGTGTGTTCTTCTCACATACCACCTATGGATCCACCAGTGTCATTGCATGTGTGTTCTTTTTAGTAACAACAAGTGTCATTGAATGTGTGATCTCTTCACATACCACCTATGGATCCACCAGTGTCATTGCATGTGTGTTCTTTTAGTAACAACAACGAGTCATTGAAATGTGTGTTCTTCTCACATACCACCTATGGATCCACCAGTGTCATTGCATGTGTGTTCATTTCACTAACAACTTGAGTCATTTTGCATGTGTGATCTCTTCACATACCACCTATGGATCCAACAGTGTCATTATATGTGTTTTCCTTTTACTTACAACAACCCTCGTCATTGTAATGTGTGTTCTTCTGTCATACCACCTATGGATCCACCAGTGTCATTGCATGTGTGTTCATTTCATAATCCACCTATGGATCCACCAGTGTCATTGCATGTGTGTTCTTTTTAGTAACAACAAAGTGATTTTGCATGTGTGTTCTTCTCACATACCACCTATGGATCCACCAGTGTCATTGAAATGTGTATTATTTTCACAATCCACCCATGGATCACCAGTGTCATTGCATGTGTGTTCTTTTTAGTAACAACAACCAGTCATTTTGCATGTGTGATATATTCACATACCACCTATGGATCCACCAGTGTCATTGCATGTGTGTGTTCTTTTTGGTAACAACAACAGTCATTGAAATGTGTGATCTCTTCACATACCACCTATGGATCCACAGTGTCATTGCATGTGTGTTCTTTTTAGTAACAACAAGAGTCATTGAAATGTGTTCTTCTCACATACCACCTATGGATCCACAGTGTCATTGCATGTGTGTTCTTTTCACTAACGAGTCATTTTGCATGTTATCTCTTCACATACCACCTATGGATCCACCAGTGTCATTGCATGTGTGTTCTTTTTAGTAACAACAACCAGTCATTGAAATGTGTGTTCTTCTCACATACCACCTATGGATCCACAGTGTCATTGCATGTGTGTTCATTTCATATCCACCTATGGATCCACAGTGTCATTGCATGTGTTCTTTTAGTAACAACAACCAGTGTCATTGAAATGTGTTTTCTCTTCACATACCACATATGGATCCACCAGTGTCATTGCATGTGTGTTCTTTTTAGTAACAACAACCAGTCATTTTGCATGTGTGATCTCTTCACATACCACCTATGGATCCACCAGTGTCATTGCATGTGTGTTCTTTTTAGTAACAACAAGAGTCATTGAAATATGTGTTCTTGTCACATACCACCTATGGATCCACAGTGTCATTGCATGTGTGTTCATTTCACTAACAACTACAGTCATTTTGCATTTGGGATCTCTTCACATACCACCTATGGATCCACCAGTGTCATTGCATGTGTGTTCTTTTTAGTAAAAACCACAGTCATTGAAATATGTGTTCTTCTCACATACCACCTATGGATCCACCTGTGTAATTTCATGTGTGTTCATTTCATAATCCACCTATGGATCCACAGTGTCATTGCATGTGTGTTCTTTTTAGTAACAACAACCAGTCATTTTGCATGTGTGTTCTTCTCACATACCACCTATGGATCCACCAGTGTCATTGAAATGTGTATTATTTTCACAATCCACCATGGATCCACAGTGTCATTGCATGTGTGTTCTTTTTTAGTAACAACAACCAGTCATTTTGCATGTGTGATCTCTTCACATACCACCTATGGATCCACCAGTGTCATTGCATGTGTGTTCTTTTTATTAACAAAAACCAGAGTCATTGAAATGTGTTCTCTTCACATACCACCTATGGATCCCACAGTGTCATTGCATGTGTGTTCTTTTCACTAACAACAACAAGTCATTGAAATGTGTGTCTCTTCACATACCACCTATGGATCCACCAGTGCCATTGCATGTGTGTTCTTTTCACTAACAACAACTAGAGTCATTGCACGTGTGTTCTTCTCACATACCACCTATGGATCCACCAGTGTCATTGCATGTGTGTTCTCTTCACATACCACCTATGGATCCACCAGTTTCATTGCATGTGTGTTGTTTTTAGTAACAACAACCAGAGTCACTTTGCATTTGTGTTCTTTTCACATACCACCTATGGATCCACCAATGTCATTGCATGTGTGTTCTCTCACATACCACCTATGGATCCACCGGTGTCATTGCATGTGTTCTTTTAGTAACAACAACCAGGTCATTGCATGTGTGTTCTCTTCACATACCACCTATGGATCCACAGTGTCATTGCATGTGTGTTCTTTTTCACTAACAACAACGAGTCATTTTGCATGTGTGTCTCTTCACATACCACCTATGGATCGACCAGTGTCATTGCATGTGTGTTCTTTTTAGTAACAACAACCAGAGTCATTGAAATGTGTGTTCTTCTGACATACCACCTATGGATCCACCAGTGTCATTGCATGTGTGTTCTTTTCACTAACAACAACGGAGTCATTTGCATGTGTGATCTCTTCACATACCACCTATGGATCCACCAGTGTCATTGCATGTGTGTTCTTTTTAGTAACAACAACCAAGTCATTGAAATGTGTGTTCTTCTCACTTACCACCTATGGATCCACCAGTGTCATTGCATGTGTGTTCATTTCACAATCCACCTTTGGATCCACCAGTGTCATTGCATGTGTTTACTTTTTAGTAACAACAACGAGTCATTTGCATGTGTGTTCTTCTCACATACCACCTATGGATCCACCAGTGTCATTGCATGTGTGTTCTTTTCACAATCCACCATGGATCCACAGTGTCATTGCATGTGTGTTCTTTTAGTAACAACAACGAGTCATTTTGCATGTGTGTTCTCTTCACATACCACCTATGGATCCACAGTGTCATTGCATGTGTGTTCTTTTATGTTCTCTTCCACCTATGGATCACCAGTGTCATTGCATGTGTGTTCTTTTTAGTAACAACAACAGTCATTGAAATGTGTGTTCTCTTCACACCACCTATGGATCCACCAGTGTCATTGCATGTGTGTTCTTTTCACTAACAACAGTGTCATTGCATGTGTGATCTCTTCACATACCACCTATGGATCCACAGTGTCATTGCATGTGTGTTCTTTTAGTAACAACAACCAGAGTCATTTTGCATGTGTGTTCTTTTCACATACCACCTATGGATCCACGTGTCATTGCATGTGATCTCTTCACATACCACCTATGGATCCACCAGTGTCATTGCATGTGTGTTCCTTTTAGTAACAACCAGAGTTATAGAAATGTGTGTTCTTCTCACATACCACCTATGGATCCACCAGTGTCATTGCATGTGTTCTTTTTAGTAACAACAACTAGTCATTTTGCATGTGTGATCTCTTCACATACCACCTATGGATCCACTAGTGTCATTGCATGTGTGTTCTTTTTACTAACAACAACAGTCATTGAAATGTGTGTTCTTCTCACATACCACCTATGGATCCACAGTGTCATTGCATGTGTGTTCATTTCACTAACAACTAAGTCATTTGCATGTGTGATCTCTTCACATACCACCTATGGATCCACCAGTGTCATTGCATGTGTGTTCTTTTTAGTAACAACCACAGTCATTCAAATTTTGTTCTTCTCACATACCACCTATGGATCCACCAGGGTCAGTGCATGGGTGTTCGGTTCATAATCCACCTCTGGATCCACCAGTGTCATTGCATGTGTGTTCTTTTAGTAACAACCAGAGTCATTGGAATGTGTGTTCTTCTCACATACCACCTATGGATCCACCAGTGTCATTGCATGTGTGTTCTTTTCACAATCCACCATGGATCCACCAGTGTCATTGCAAGTGTGTTCTCTTTAGAACAACAGAGTCATTTTGCATGTGTGTTCTCTTCACATACCACCTATGGATCCACCAGTGTCATTGCATGTGTGTTCTTTTAGTAACAACAACAGGAGTCATTGCATGTGTGTTCTCTTCACATACCACCTATGGATCCACCAGTGTCATTGCATGTGTGTTCTTTTAGTAACAACAACAGAGTCATTGAAATGTGTGTTCTTCACCACACCTATGGATCCACAGTGTCATTGCATGTGTGTTCTTGCATGTGTGTTCTCTTCACATACCACCTATGGATCCACAGTGTCATTGCATGTGTGTTCTTTTTAGTAACAACAACCAGTCATTGCATGTGTTCTTTTCACATACCACCTATGGATCCACAGTGTCATTGCATGTGTGTTCATTTCACAATCCACCTATGGATCCACAGTGTCATTGCATGTGTGTTCTTTTTAGTAACAACAACGAGTCATTTTGCATGTGTGTTCTTCTCACATACCACCTATGGATCCACCAGTGTCATTGCATGTGTGTTCTTTTAGTCATTGCATGTGTGTTCTCTTCACAATCCACCTATGGATCCACAGTGTCATTGCATGTGTGTTCTTTTTAACAACAACCTGAGTCATTGCATGTGTGTTCTTCTCACATACCACCTATGGATCCACAGTGTCATTGCATGTGTGTTCTTTTCACTAACAACAACAGTCATTTTGCATGTGTGATCTCTTCACATACCACCTATGGATCCACAGTGTCATTGCATGTGTGTTCTTTTAGTAACAACAACCAAGTCATTGCATGTGTGTTCTTCTCACATACCTATGGATCCACCAGTGTCATTGCATGTGTGTTCTTTCATAATCCACCTATGGATCCACAGTGTCATTGCATGTGTGTCTTTTTAGTAACAACAACAGTCATTTTGCATGTGTGTTCTTCTCACATACCACCTATGGATCCACCAGTGTCATTGCATGTGTGTTTCACAATCCACCTATGGATCCACAGTGTCATTGCATGTGTGTTCTTTTAGTAACAACAACAAGTCATTTTGCATGTGTGTTCTCTTCACATACCACCTATGGATCCACCAGTGTCATTGCATGTGTGTTCTTTTAGTAACAACAACCAAGTCATTGAAATGTGTGTTCTCTTCTCACATACCACCTATGGATCCACCAGTGTCATTGCATGTGTGTTCTTTTACTAACAACAACGAGTCATTGCATGTGTGTTCTCTTCACATACCACCTATGGATCCACAGTGTCATTGCATGTGTGTTCTTTTCACTAACAACAGTGTCATTGCATGTGTGTTCTTTCACATACCACCCTAATCCACCAGTGTCATTGCATGTGTGTTCTTTTCATACCACCTATGGATCCACAGTGTCATTGCATGTGTGTTCTTTTTAGTAACAACAACAGTCATTTGCATGTGTGTTCTTCTCACATACCACCTATGGATCCACAGTGTCATTGCATGTGTGTTATTTTCACAATCCACCAATGGATCCACCAGTGTCATTGCATGTGTGTTCTTTTTAGTAACAACAAGAGTCATTTTGCATCTGTGTTCTTCTCGCATAGCACCTATGGATCCACCAGTGTCATTGCATGTGTGTTCTTTTTAGTAACAACAACCAGTCATTTTGCATGTGTGTTCTTTTCACATACCACCTTTGGATCCACAGTGTCATTGCATGTGTGTTCTTTTTAGTAACAACAACCAAGTCATTGAAATGTGTTCTTCTCACATACCACCTATGGATCCACCAGTGTCATTGCATGTGTGTTCATTTCACTAACAACTAAGTCATTTTGCATGTGTGATCTCTTCACATACCACCTATGGATCCACAGTGTCATTGCATGTGTGTTCTTTTTAGTAACAACAACGAGTCATTGAAATGTGTGTTCTTCTCACATACCACCTATGGATCCACAGTGTCATTGCATGTGTGTTCATTTCATAATCCACCTATGGATCCACAGTGTCATTGCATGTGTGTTCTTTTTAGTAACAACAACAGTCATTTTGCATGTGTGTTCTTCTCACATACCACCTATGGATCCACAGTGTCATTGAAATGTGTATTATTTTCACAATCCACCCATGGATCACAGTGTCATTGCATGTGTGTTCTTTTAGTAACAACAACAGTCATTTTGCATGTGTGATCTCTTCACATACCACCTATGGATCCACCAGTGTCATTGCATGTGTGTTCTTTTTAGTAACAACAACGAGTCATTGCATGTGTGTTCTTCTCACATACCACCTATGGATCCACAGTGTCATTGCATGTGTGTTCTTTTACTAATAACAACAAGAGTCATTGCATGTGTGATCTCTTCACATACCACCTATGGATCCACCAGTGTCATTGCATGTGTGTTCTTTTTAGTAACAACAACCACTCTCATTGCATGTGTGTTCTTCTCATACCACCTATGGATCCACAGTGTCATTGCATGTGTTCATTCTTAATCCACCTATGGATCCAGTGTCATTGCATGTGTGTTCTTTTAGTAACAACAACGAGTCATTGCATGTGTGTTCTTCTCACATACCACCTATGGATCCACCAGTGTCATTGCATGTGTGTTCTTTTCACATCCACCTATGGATCCACAGTGTCATTGCATGTGTGTTCTTTTTAGTAACAACAACCAGTCATTGAAATGTTCTTCTCACATACCACCTATGGATCCACCAGTGTCATTGCATGTGTGTTCTTTTTAGTAAGTCATTTTGCATGTGTGATCTCTTCACATACCACCTATGGATCCACCAGTGTCATTGCATGTGTTTTCTTTTGAGTAACAACCAGAGTCATTGAAATGTGTGTTCTTCTCACATACCACCTATGGATCCACCAGTTTCGTTCCAGGTGAGTTCACTTCACTAACAACTACCAGAGTCTAGTTGCATGTGTGATCTCTTCACATACCACCTATGGATCCACAGTGTCATTGCATGTGTGTTCTTTTTAGTAACAACAACCAGAGTCATTGAAATGTGTGTTCTTCTCACATACCACCTATGGATCCACAGTGTCATTGCATGTGTGTTCATTTCATAATCCACCTATGGATCCACAGTGTCATTGCATGTGTGTTCTTTTAGTAACAACAACGAGTCATTTTGCATGTGTTCTTCTCACATACCACCTATGGATCCACAGTGTCATTGAAATGTGTATTATTTTCACAATCCACCATGGATCACCGGTGTCATTGCATGTGTGTTCTTTTTAGTAACAACAACGAGTCATTTTGCATGTGTGATCTCTTCACATACCACCTATGGATCCACAGTGTCATTGCATGTGTGTTCTTTTTAGTAACAACAACAGTCATTGAAATGTGTGTTCTTCTCACATACCACCTATGGATCCACAGTGTCATTGCATGTGTGTTCATTTCACTAAATCCACCTATGGATCCACCAGTGTCATTGCATGTGTTTTCTTTTTAGTAACAAAAACCAGTTATTTTTCATGTGTGTTCTTCTCACATACCACCTATGGATCCACCAGTGTCATTGCATGTGTGCTCTATTCACAATCCACCTATGGATCCACCAGTGTCATTGCATGTGTGTTCTTTTTAGTAACAACAACCGAGTCATTTTGCATGTGATCTCTTCACATACCACCTATGGATCCACCAGTGTCATTGCATGTGTGTTCTTTTTAGTAACAACAACCAAGTCATTGAAATGTGTGTTCTTCTCACATACCACCTATGGATCTACCAGTGTCATTGCATGTGTGTTCTTTTTAGTAACAACAACGAGTCATTTGCATGTGTGTTCTTCTCACATACCACCTATGGATCCACAGTGTCATTGCATGTGTGTTCTTTTCACAATCCACCATGGATCCACAGTGTCATTGCATGTGTGTTCTTTTTAGTAACAACCACCAGAGTCATATTGCATGTGTGATCTCTTCACATACCACCTATGGATCCACCAGTGTCATTGCATGTGTGTTCTTTTTATTAACAACAACCAGAGTCATTGAAATGTGTGTTCTCTTCACATACCACCTATGGATCCACCAGTGTCATTGCATGTGTGTTCTTTTTACTAACAACAACCAGAGTCATTGCATGTGTGTTCTTTTTAGTAACAACAACCAGAGTCATTTTGCATGTGTGATCTCTTCACATACCACCTATGGATCCACCAGTGTCATTGCATGTGTGTTCTTTTTAGTAACAACAACCAGAGTCATTGCATGTGTGTTCTTCTCACATACCACCTATGGATCCACCAGTGTCATTGCATGTGTGTTCATTTCATAATCCACCTATGGATCCACAGTGTCATTGCATGTGTGTTCTTTTTAGTAACAACAACGAGTCATTTTGCATGTGTGTTCTTCTCACATACCACCTATGGATCCACAGTGTCATTGAAATGTGTGTTTTTCACAATCCACCCATGGATCACCAGTGTCATTGCATGTGTGTTCTTTTAGTAACAACAACAGACTCAATTTGAATGTGTGATCTCTTCACATACCACCTATGGATCCACCAGTGTCATTGCATGTGTGTTCTTTTTAGTAACAACAACGAGTCATTGAAATGTGTGTTCTCACATACCACCTATGGATCCACCAGTGTCATTGCATGTGTGTTCTTTTCAGTAACAACAACAGTCATTTTGCATGTGTGATCTTCACATACCACCTATGGATCCACCAGTGTCATTGCATGTGTGTTCTTTTTAGTAACAACAACCAAGTCATTGCATGTGTGTTCTTCTCACATACCACCTATGGATCCACCAGTGTCATTGCATGTGTGTTCATTTCACAATCCACCTATGGATCCACAGTGTCATTGCATGTGTGTTCTTTTAGTAACAACAAGTCATTTTGCATGTGTGTTCTCTTCACATACCACCTATGGATCCACCAGTGTCATTGCATGTGTGTTCTTTTTAGTAACAACAACAGTCATTGCATGTGTGATCTTCTCACATACCACCTATGGATCCACCAGTGTCATTGCATGTGTGTTCTTTTTAGTAACAACGTCATTGCATGTGTGTTCTTCTCACATACCACCTATGGATCCACAGTGTCATTGCATGTGTGTTCATTTTACTAACAACAATAGTCATTTTGCATGTGTGTTCTCTTCACATACCACCTATGGATCCACCAGTGTCATTGCATGTGTGTTCTTTTTAGTAACAACAACGAAGTCATTGAAATGTGTGTTCTTCTCACATACCACCTATGGATCCACAGTGTCATTGCATGTGTGTTCATTTCATAATCCACCTATGGATCCACCAGTGTCATTGCATGTGTGTTCTTTTTAGTAACAACAACCAGAGTCATTTTGCATGTGTGTTCTCTTCACATACCACCTATGGATCCACCAGTGTCATTGCATGTGTGTTCTTTTTAGTAACAACAGCTAGAGTCATTGAAATGTGTGTTCTTCTCACATACCACATATGGATCCACCAGTGTCATTGCATGTGTGTTCATTTCACTAACAGCTAGAGTCATTTTGCATGTGTGATCTCTTCACATACCACCTATGGATCCAGCAGTGTCATTGCATGTGTGTTCTTTTTAGAACAACAACCAGAGTCATTGAAATGTGTCTTCTTCTCAAATACCACCTATGGATCCACCAGTGTCATTGCATGTGTGTTCATTTCATAATCCACCTATGGATGCAACAGTGTCATTGCATGTGTGTTCTTTTTAGTAACAACAACCAGAGTCATTTTGCATGTGTGTTCTCTTCACATACCACCTATGGATCCACCAGTGTCATTGCATGTGTGTTCTTTTTAGTAACAACAACAGTCATTGAAATGTGTGTTCTTCTCACATACCACCTATGGATCCACCAGTGTCATTGCATGTGTGTTCTTTTCAGAAACAACAACAGTCATTTTGCATGTGTGATCTCTTCACATACCACCTATGGATCCACCAGTGTCATTGCATGTGTGTTCTTTTTAGTAACAACAACGAGTCATTGAAATGTGTGTTCTTCTCACATACCACCTATGGATCCACCAGTGTCATTGCATGTGTTCATTTTGCATGTGTGTTCTCTTCACATACCACCTATGGATCCACAGTGTCATTGCATGTGTGTTCTTTTTAGTAACAACAACAGAGTCATTTTGCATGTGTGTTCTCTTCACATACCACCTATGGATCCACAGTGTCATTGCATGTGTGTTCTTTTCACTATGGATACAGTGTCATTGCATGTGTGTTCTTTTAGTAACAACAACGAGTCATTGAAATGTGTGCTCTTCACATACCACCTATGGATCCACCAGTGTCATTGCATGCGTGTTCTTTTGAGTAACAACAACCAGTGTCATTGCATGTGTGTTCTTTTCACACACCACATATGGATCCACAAGTGTCATTTTGCATGTGTGATCTCTTCACATACCACCTATGGATCCACAGTGTCATTGCATGTGTGTTCTTTTAGTAACAACAACCAGTCATTGAAATGTGTGTTCTCACATACCACCTATGGATCCACCAGTGTCATTGCATGTGTGTTCATTTCACTAACAACTACGAGTCATTTTGCATGTGTGATCTCTTCACATACCACCTATGGATCCACCAGTGTCATTGCATGTGTGTTCTTTTAGTAACAACAACCAAGTCATTGAAATGTGTGTTCTTCTCATACCACCTATGGATCCACCAGTGTCATTGCATGTGTGTTCATTTCATAATCCACCTATGGATCCACAGTGTCATTGCATGTGTGTTCTTTTTAGTAACAACAACCAGAGTCATTTTGCATGTGTGTTCTTCTCACATACCACCTATGGATCCACAGTGTCATTGAAATGTGTATTATTTTCACAATCCACCCATGGATCACCAGTGTCATTGCATGTTTGTTCTTTTAGTAACAACAACGAGTCATTTTGCATGTGTGATCTCTTCACATACCACCTATGGATCCACCAGTGTCATTGCATGTGTGTTCTTTTTAGTAACAACAACGAGTCATTGAAATGTGTGTTCTTCTCACATACCACCTATGGATCCACCAGTGTCATTGCATGTGTGTTCATTTCACTAACAACTACAGTCATTTTGCATGTGATCTCTTCACATACACCTATGGATCCACAGTGTCATTGCATGTGTGTTCTTTTAGTAACAACAACGAGTCATTGAAATGTGTGTTCTTCTCACATACCACCTATGGATCCACCAGTGTCATTGCATGTGTGTTCTTTTTAGTAACAACAACGAGTCATTTTGCATGTGTGTTCTTCTCACATACCACCTATGGATCCACAGTGTCATTGCATGTGTGTTCTTTTCACAATCCACCCATGGATCCACAGTGTCATTGCATGTGTGTTCTTTTAGTAACAACAACCAGAGTCATTTTGCATGTGTGATCTCTTCACATACCACCTATGGATCCACCAGTGTCATTGCATGTGTGTTCTTTTTAGTAACAACAACCGAGTCATTGCATGTGTGTTCTCTTCATACCACCTATGGATCCACAGTGTCATTGCATGTGTGTTCTTTTCACTAACAACAACCAGTGTCATTGCATGTGTGTTCGTCATTGCATGTGTGATCTCTTCACATACCGCCTATGGATCCACCAGTGTCATTGCATGTGTGTTCTTTTTAGTAACAACAACAGTCATGGAAATGTGTTTTCTTTTCACATACCACATATGGATCCACCAGTGTCATTGCATGTCTGTTCATTTCACAATCCACCTATGGATCCACCAGTGTCATTGCATGTGTGTTCTTTTTAGTAACAACAACTTGAGTCATTGCATGTGTGTTCTTTTCACAATCCACCTATGGATGCACCAGTGTCATTGCAAATGTTTTCTTTTCACAATCCACCTATGGATCACCAGTGTCATTGCATGTGTGTTCTTTTAGTAACAACAGAGTCATTTTGCATGTGTGATCTCTTCATACCACCTATGGATCCACGAGTGTCATTGCATGTGTGTTCTTTTTAGTAACTACAACAAATGTGTGTTCTTCTCACATACCACCTATGGATCCACCAGTGTCATTGCATGTGTGTTCATTTCACTAAAAACTACCAGAGTCATTTTGCATTTGTGATCTCTTCACATACCACCTATGGATCCACCAGTGTCATTGCATGTGTGTTCTTTTTAGTAACAACAACCACAGTCATTGAAATGTCTGTTCTTCTCACATACCACCTATGGATCTACCAGTGTCATTGCATGTGTGTTCATTTCATAATCCACATATGGATCCACCAGTGTCATTGCATGTGTGTTCTTTTTAGTAACAACAACCAGAGTCATTTTGCATGTGTGATCTCTTCACATACCACCTATGGATCCACCATTGTCATTGCATGTGTGTTCTTTTTAGTAACAACAACCAGAGTCATTGAAATGTGTGATCTCTTCACATACCACCTATGGATCCACCAGTGGCATTGCATGTGTGTTCTTTTTTAGTAACAACAACCAGAGTCATTGAAATGTGTGTTCTTCTCACATACCACCTATGGATCCACCAGTGTCATTGCATGTGTGTTCATTTCACTAATAACTACCAGAGTCATTTTGCATGTGTGATCTCTTCACATACCACCTATGGATCCACCAGTGTCATTGCATGTGTGTTCTTTTTAGTAACAACAACCAGAGTCATTGAAATATGTGTTCTTGTCACATACCACCTATGGATCCACCAGTGTCATTGCATGTGTGTTCATTTCATAATCCACCTTTGGATCCACCAGTGTCATTGCATGTGTGTACTTTTTAGTAACAACAACCAGAGTCATTTTGCATGTGTGTTCTTCTCACATACCACCTATGGATCCACCAGTGTCATTGAAATGTGTATTATTTGCCCAACCCCCCCATGGATCACCAGGGTCATTGGATGTGTGTTCTTTTTAGTTACAACAACCCGTGGCCTTTTGCATGTGTCATCTCTTCACATACCACCTCTGGATCCACCAGTGGCATTGCATGTGTGTTCTTTTTAGTAACAACAACCAGTCATTGAAATGTGTGTTCTTCTCACATACCACCTATGGATCCACAGTGTCATTGCATGTGTGTTCATTTCACTAAAGTCATTTTGCATGTGTGATCTCTTCACATACCACCTATGGATCCAGCAGTGTCATTGCATGTGTGTTCTTTTTAGTAACAACAACCAGAGTCATTGAAATGTGTGTTCTTCTCACATACCACCTATGGATCCACCGTGTCATTGCATGTGTGTTCATTTCATAATCCACCTATGGATCCACCAGTGTCATTGCATGTGTGTTCTTTTTAGTAACAACAACCAGAGTCATTTTGCATGTGTGTTCTCTTCACATACCACCTATGGATCCACCAGTGTCATTGCATGTGTGTTCTTTTGTCATTGAAATGTGTTCTTCTCACATACCACCTATGGATCCACCAGTGTCATTGCATGTGTGTTCTTTTTAGTAACAACAACCAGAGTCATTTTGCATGTGTGATCTCTTCACATACCACCTATGGATCCACCAGTGTCATTGCATGTGTGTTCTTTTAGTAACAACAACCACAGTCATTGAAATGTGTGTTCTTCTCACATACCACCTATGGATCCACCAGTGTCATTGCATGTGTGTTCATTTTAGTAACAACTCATTGCATGTGTGTTCTCTTCACATACCACCTATGGATCCAGTGTCATTGCATGTGTGTTCTTTTAGTAACAACAACCAGAGTCATTGAAATGTGTGTTCTCTTACCACCTATGGATCCACCAGTGTCATTGCATGTGTGTTCTTTTCACTAATCCATGGATCCACAGTGTCATTGCATGTGTGTTCTTTTTAGTAACAACAACCAGAGTCATTTTGCATGTGTGATCTCTTCACATACCACCTATGGATCCACCAGTGTCATTGCATGTGTGTTCTTTTTAGTAACAACAACCAGAGTCATTGCATGTGTGTTCTTTTCACATACCACCTATGGATCCACAGTTTCATTGCATGTGTTCTCTTCACATACCACCTATGGATCCACCAGTGGCATTGCATGTGTGTTCTTTTTTAGTAAAACAACCAAGTCATTGAAATGTGTGTTCTTCTCACATGCCACCTATGGATCCACCAGTGTCATTGCATGTGTGTTCATTTCACTAATAACTACCAGAGTCATTTTGCATGTGTGATCTCTTCACATACCACCTATGGATCCACCAGTGTCATTGCATGTGTGTTCTTTTTATTAACAACGAGAGTCATTGAAATGTGTGTTCTTCTCACATACCACCTATGGATCCACCAGTGTCATTGCATGTGTGTTCATTTCACTAACAACAAGAGTCATTTTGCATGTGTGATCTCTTCACATACCACCTATGGATCCACCAGTGTCATTGCATGTGTGTTCTTTTTAGTAACAACAACCAGAGTCATTGCATGTGTGTTCTTCTCACATACCACCTATGGATCCACCAGTGTCATTGCATGTGTGTTCATTTCATAATCCACCTATGGATCCACCAGTGTCATTGCATGTGTGTTCTTTTTAGTAACAACAACTAGAGTCATTTTGCATGTGTGTTCTTCTCACATACCACCTATGGATCCACCAGTGTCATTGCATGTGTGTTCATTTCATAATCCACATATGGATCCACCAGTGTCATTGCATGTGTGTTCTTTTTAGTAACAACAACCAGAGTCATTTTGCATGTGTGATCTCTTCACATACCACCTATGGATCCACCAGTGGCATTGCATGTGTGTTCTTTTAATAAACAACAACCAGAGTCATTGAAATGTGTGTTCTTCTCACATACCACCTATGGATCCACCAGTGTCATTGCATGTGTGTTCATTTCACTAATAACTACCAGAGTCATTTTGCATGTGTGATCTCTTCACATACCACCTATGGATCCACCAGTGTCATTGCATGTGTGTTCTTTTTAGTAACAACAACCAGAGTCATTGAAATATGTGTTCTTCTCACATACCACCTATGGATCCACTAGTGTCATTGCACGTGTGTTCATTTCACAATCCACCTATGGATCCACCAGTGTCATTGCATGTGTGTTCTTTTTAGTAACAACAACCGGAGTCATTTTGCATGTGTGATCTCTTCACATACCACCTATGGATCCACCAGTGTCATTGAAATGTGTATTATTTTCACCCATGGATCACAGTGTCATTGCATGTGTGTTCTTTTAGTAACAACAACGAGTCATTTTGCATGTGTTCTGTTCACATACCACCTATGGATCCACCAGTGTCATTGCATGTGTGTTCTTTTTAGTAACAACAACCAGAGTCATTGAAATGTGTGTTCTTCTCACATACCACCTATGGATCCACCAGTGTCATTGCATGTGTGTTCATTTCATAATCCACCTATGGATCCACCAGTGTCATTGCATGTGTGTTCTTTTTAGTAACAACAACCAGAGTCATTTTGCATGTGTGATCTCTTCACATACCGCCTATGGATCCACAGTGTCATTGCATGTGTGTTCTTTTAGTAACAACAACGAGTCATTGAAATGTGTGTTCTTCTCACATACCACCTATGGATCCACAGTGTCATTGCATGTGTGTTCTTTTCACTAACAACAACCAGTGTCATTGCATGTGTGTTCTTTTAGTAACAACAGTCATTTTGCATGTGTGATCTCTTCACATACCACCTATGGATCCACCAGTGTCATTGCATGTGTGTTCTTTTTAGTAACAACAACGAGTCATTGCATGTGTTCTTCTCACATACCACCTATGGATCCACAGTGTCATTGCATGTGTGTTCATTTCACATCCACCTATGGATCCACCAGTGTCATTGCATGTGTGTTCTTTTTTAGTAACAACAACCAAGTCATTTTGCATGTGTGTTCTTCTCACATACCACCTATGGATCCACAGTGTCATTGAAATGTGTGTTCTTTTCACAATCCACCCATGGATCCCACCAGTGTCATTTTGCATGTGTGTTCTTTTTAGTAACAACAACCACAGTCATTTTGCATGTGTGATCTCTTCACATACCACCTATGGATCCACCAGTGTCATTGCATGTGTGTTCTTTTTAGTAACAACAACCACTCATTGAAATGTGTGTTCTTCTCACATACCACCCATGGATCCACCAGTGTCATTGCATGTGTGTTCTTTTTACTAACAACTAGAGTCATTTTGCATGTGTGATCTCTTCATATACCACCGATGGATCCACCAGTGTCATTGCATGTGTGTTCTTTTTAGTAACAACAACCAGAGTCATTGAAATGTGTGTTCTTCTCACATACCACCTATGGATCCACCAGTGTCATTGCATGTGTGTTCATTTCATAATCCACCTATGGATCCACCAGTGTCATTGCATGTGTGTTCTTTTTAGTAACAACAACAAGAGTCAATTTGCATGTGTGTTCTCTTCACATACCGCCTATGGATCCACCAGTGTCATTGCATGTGTGTTCTTTTTAGTAACAAAAACCAGAGTCATTGAAATGTGTCTTCTTCTCACATACCACCTATGGATCCACCAGTGTCATTGCATGTGTGTTCTTTTAGTAACAACAACGAGTGATTGAAATGTGTGTTCTTCTCACATACCACCTATGGATCCACCAGTGTCATTGCATGTGTGTTCTTTTCACTAACAACCAGAGTCATTTTGCATGTGATCTCTTCACATACCACCTATGGATCCACCAGTGTCATTGCACGTGTGTTCTTTTTAGTAACAACAACCAGAGTCATTGAAATGTGTGTTCTTCTCACATACCACCTATGGATCCACCAGTGTCATTGCATGTGTGTTCATTTCACAATCCACCCATGGATCCACCAGTGTCATTGCATGTGTGTTCTTTTTAGTAACAACCAGATTCATTTTGCATGTGATCTCTTCACATACCACCTATGGATCCACAGTGTCATTGCATGTGTGTTCTTTTTAGTAACAACAACGAGTCATTGAAATGTGTTCTTCTCACATACCACCTATGGATCCACCAGTGTCATTGCATGTGTGTTCATTTCACTAACAACTACAAGTCATTTTGCATGTGATCTCTTCACATTCCACCTATGGATCCACCAGTGTCATTGCATGCGTGTTCTTTTTAGTAACAACAACCGAGTCATTGAAATGTGTGTTCTTCTCACATACCACCTATGGATCCACAGTGTCATTGCATGTGTGTTCATTTCATAATCCACCTATTGATCCACCAGTGTCATTGCATGTGTGTTCTTTTTAGTAACAACAACCAGAGTCATTTTGCATGTGTGATCTCTTCACATACCACCTATGGATCCACAGTGTCATTGCATGTGTGTTCTTTTTAGTAACAACGTCATTGAAATGTGTGTTCTTCTCACATACCACCTATGGATCCACCCGTTTCATTGCATGTGTGTTCTTATTTAGTACAAACAACATCTGTAATTTTAATGTGTGATCTTTTCAGATACCACACATGGATCCACCAGTGTCATTGCATGTGTGTTCTTTTTAGTAACAACAACGAGTCATTGAAATGTGTGTTCTTCACATACCACCTATGGATCCACAGTGTCATTGCATGTGTGTTCTTTTAGTAACAACAACGAGTCATTTTGCATGTGTGTTCTCTTCACATACCACCTATGGATCCACAGTGTCATTGCATGTGTGTTCTTTTAGTAACAACAACCAGAGTCATTGCATGTGTGTTCTTTTCACATTCCACCTATGGATCCACCAGTGTCATTGCATTTGTGTTCTTTTTAGTAACAACAGTCATTGAAATGTGTGTTCTCTTCACATACCACCTATGGATCCACAGTGTCATTGCATGTGTGTTCTTTTTAGTAACAACAACAGTCATTGCATGTGTGTTCTTTTCACATACCACCTATGGATCCACAGTGTCATTTTGCATGTGATCTCTTCAGATACCACCTATGGATCCACCAGTGTCATTGCATGTGTGTTCTTTTTAGTAACAACAAGAGTCATTGAAATATGTGTTCTTGTCACATACCACCTATGGATCCACCAGTTTCATTGCATGTGTTTTCATTTGACTAACAACACCCAGTCATTTTGCATGTGTGATCTCTTCACATACCACCTATGGATCCACCAGTGTCATTGCATGTGTGTTCTTTTTAGTAACAACAACCAGAGTCATTGAAATGTGTGTTCTTCTCACATACCACCTATGGATCCACCAGTTTCATTGCATGTGTGTTCATTTCATAATCCACCTCTGGATCAACCAGTGTTATTGCATGTGTGTTCTTTTTAGTAACAACAACCAGAGTCATTTTGCATGTGTGTTCTTTTCACATACCACCTATGGATCCACCAGTGTAATTGCAATGTGTTTTATTTTCACATTCCACCAATGGATCCAACAGTGTTTTTTCTTTTGTGTTCTATTTAGTTACATAAACCAGAGTCATTTTGCATGTGTGATCTCTTCACATACCACCTATGGATCCACCAGTGTCATTGCATGTGTGTTCTTTTTAGTAACAACAACCTGAGTCATTGAAATGTGTGTTCTTCTCACATACCACCTATGGATCCACAGTGTCATTGCATGTGTGTTCATTTCATAATCCACCTATGGATCCACAGTGTCATTGCATGTGTGTTCTTTTAGTAACAACAACGAGTCATTTTGCATGTGTGTTCTTCTCACATACCACCTATGGATCCACCAGTGTCATTGCACGTGTGTTATTTTCACAATCCACCCATGGATCACCAGTGTCATTGCATGTGTGTTCTTTTTAGTAACAACAATCAGAGTCATTTTGCATGTGTGATCTCTTCACATACCACCTATGGACCCACAAGTGTCATTGCATGTGTGTTCTTTTTAGTAATAACAACCAGAGTCATTGAAATGTGTGTTCTTCTCACATACCACCTATGGATCCACCAGTGTTATTGCATGTGTGTTCTTTTTAGTAACAACAACCAGAGTCATTTTGCATGTGTGTTCTTCTCACATATCACCTATGGATCCACCAGTGTCATTGCATGTGTGTTCTTTTCACAATCCAACCATGGATCCACAGTGTCTTTGCGTGTGTGTTCTTTTCAATAACAACAACCAGTGTCATTGCATGTGTGTTCTCTTCACATACCACCTATGGATCCACCAGTGTCATTGCATGTGTGTTCTTTTTAGTAACAACAACAGTCATTGAAATGTGTGTTCTCTCACATACCACCTATGGATCCACAGTGTCATTGCATGTGTGTTCATTTCATAATCCACCCATGGATCCAGTGTCATTGCATGTGTGTTCTTTTTAGTAACAACAACGAGTCATTTTGCATGTGTGTCTCTTCACATACCACCTATGGATCCACCAGTGTCATTGCATGTGTGTTCTTTTAGTAACAACAACCTATGGATCCACAGTGTCATTGCATGTGTGTTCTTTTCAGGAACCACAGTGATTTTGCATGTGTGATCTCTTCACATACCACCTATGGATCCACCAGTGTCATTGCATGTGTGTTCTTTTAGTAACAACAACCAGTCATTGAAATATGTGTTCTTCTCACATACCACCTATGGATCCACCAGTGTCATTGCATGTGTGTTCATTTCACAATCCATGGATCCACAGTGTCATTGCATGTGTGTTCTTTTAGTAACAACAAGAGTCATTTTGCATGTGATCTCTTCACATACCACCTATGGATCCACCAGTGTCATTGCATGTGTGTTCTTTTTAGTAACAACAACGAGTCATTGAAATGTGTGTTCTTCTCACATACCACCTATGGATCCACAGTGTCATTGCATGTGTGTTCATTTCACTAAGTCATTTTGCATGTGATCTCTTCACATACCACCTATGGATCCACCAGTGTCATTGCATGTGTGTTCTTTTTATTAACAACAACCACAGTCATTGAAATGTGTGTTCTTCTCACATACCACCTATGGATCCACAGTGTCATTGCATGTGTATTTCATTTCACAATCCACCTATGGATCCACCAGTGTCATTGCATGTGTGTTCTTTTTAGTAACAACAACAGAGTCATTTTGCATGTGTTCTCTTCACATACCAACTATGGATCCACCCGTGTCAGTGCCTGTGTGGTCTTTTTAGTAACAACAACCAGAGTCATTGAAATGTGTGATCTCTTCACATACCACCTATGGATCCACCAGTGGCATTGCATGTGTGTTCTTTTTTAGTAACAACAAGAGTCATTGAAATATGTGTTCTTCTCACATACCACCTATGGATCCACCAGTGTCATTGCATGTGTGTTCATTTCACTAATAACTACCAGAGTCATTTTGCATGTGTGATCTCTTCACATACCACCTATGGATCCACCAGTGTCATTGCATGTGTGTTCTTTTTAGTAACAACAACTTGAGTCATTGAAATGTGTGTTCTTCTCACATACCACCTATGGATCCACCACTGTCATTGCATGTGTGTTCATTTCATAATCCACCTATGGATCCACCAGTGTTATTGCATGTGTGTTCTTTTTAGTAACAACAACCAGAGTCATTTTGCATGTGTGTTCTTCTCACATACCACCTATGGATCCACCAGTGTTATTGAAATGTGTATTATTTTCACAATCCACCCATGGATCACTAGTGTCATTGCATGTGTGTTCTTTTTAGTAACAACAACCAGAGTCATTTTGCATGTGTGATCTCTTCACATACCACCTATGGATCCACCAGTGTCATTGCATGTGTGTTCTTTTTAGTAACAACAACCAGAGTCATTGAAATGTGTGTTCTAGTCACATACCACCTATGGATCCACCAGTGTCATTGCATGTGTGTTCATTTCACTAAGTCATTTTGCATGTGTGATCTCTTCACATACCACCTATGGATCCACAGTGTCATTGCATGTGTGTTCTTTTTAGTAACAACAACGAGTCATTGAAATGTGTTCTTCTCACATACCACCTATGGATCCACACTGTCATTGCATGTGTGTTCATTTCACAATCCACCCATGGATCCACCAGTGTCATTGCATGTGTGTTCTTTTAGTAACAACAACTTCAGTCACTTTGCATGTGTGATCTCTTCACATACCACCTATGGATCCACCAGTGTCATTGCATGTGTGTTCTTTTTAGTAACAACAACACTAGTCATTCATATGTGTTCTTCTCACATACCACCTATGGATCCACCAGTGTCATTGCATGTGTGTTCATTTCACTAACAGTCATTTTGCATGTGTCTTCTCACATACCACCTATGGATCCACAGTGTCATTGCATGTGTGTTCTTTTTAGTAACAACAACAGTCATTGAAATGTGTGTTCTTCTCACATACCACCTATGGATCCACCAGTGTCATTGCATGTGTGTTCATTTTCATTGCATGTGTGTTCTCTTCACATACCACCTATGGATCCACCAGTGTCATTGCATGTGTGTTCTTTTTAGTAACAACAACCAGAGTCATTGAAATGTGTGTTCTCTTCATACCACCTATGGATCCACAGTGTCATTGCATGTGTGTTCTTTTCACTAACAACAACAGTGTCATTGCATGTGTGTTCTTTTAGTAACATGGACAACCAGTCATTTGCATGTGTGATCTCTTCACATACCACCTATGGATCCACCAGTGTCATTGCATGTGTGTTCTTTTGTAACAACAACTTGAGTCATTGAAATGTGTGTTCTTCTCACATACCACCTATGGATCCACAGTGTCATTGCATGTGTGATCTCTTCACATACCACCTATGGATCCACCAGTGTCATTGCATGTGTGTTCTTTTAGTAACAACAACCGAGTCATTGAAATGTGTGTTCTTCTCACATACCACCTATGGATCCACCAGTGTCATTGCATGTGTGTTCATTTCATAATCCACCTATGGATCCACCAGTGTCATAACATGTGTGTTCTTTTTAGTAACAACAACGAGTCATTTTGCATGTGTGATCTCTTCACGTACCACCTATGGATCCACTAGTGTCATTGCATGTGTGTTCTTTTTAGTAACAACAACCAAGTCATTGAAATGTGTGTTCTTCTCACATACCACCCATGGATCCACTAGTGTCATTGCATGTGTGTTCTTTTTAGTAACAACAACCAGAGTCATTTTGCATGTGTGATCTCTTCACATACCACCTATGGATCCACCTGTGTCATTGCATGTGTATTCTTTTTAGTAACAACAACAAGAGTCATTGAAATGTGTGTTCTTCTCACATACCACCTATGGATCCACCAGTGTCATTGCATGTGTGTTCATTTGACAATCCACCCATGGATCCACCAGTGTCATTGCATGTGTGTTATTTTTAGTAACTACCAGATTCATTTTGCATGTGTGTTCTTTTCACATACAAACTATGGATCCACCAGTGTCATTGTATGTGTGTTCTTTTCACAACAACAGTCATTGAAATGTGTGATCTCTTCACATACCACCTATGGATCCACAGTGTCATTGCATGTGTGTTCTTTTTAGTAACAACAACGAGTCATTGAAATGTGTGTTCTTCTCACATACCACCTATGGATCCACAGTGTCATTGCATGTGTGTTCATTTCACTAACAACTACCAAGTCATTTTGCATGTGTGATCTCTTCACATACCACCTATGGATCCACAGTGTCATTGCATGTGTGTTCTTTTTAGTAACAACAACAGTCATTGAAATGTGTGTTCTTCTCACATACCACCTATGGATCCACAGTGTCATTGCATGTGTGTTCATTTCATAATCCACCTATGGATCCACAGTGTCATTGCATGTGTGTTCTTTTTAGTAACAACAACGAGTCATTTGCATGTGTGTTCTTCTCACATACCACCTATGGATCCACAGTGTCATTGAAATGTGTATTCATTTCACAATCCACCATGGATCCACCAGTGTCATTGCATGTGTGTTCTTTTAGTAACAACAACGAGTCATTTTGCATGTGATCTCTTCACATACCACCTATGGATCCACAGTGTCATTGCATGTGTGTTCTTTTTAGTAACAACAACCAGAGTCATTGAAATGTGTTCTTCTCACATACCACCTATGGATCCACCAGTGTCATTGCATGTGTGTTCATTTCACTAAAGTCATTTTGCATGTGTGATCTCTTCACATACCACCTATGGATCCACCAGTGTCATTGCATGTGTGTTCTTTTAGTAACAACAACGAGTCATTGAAATATGTGTCCTTGTCACATACCACCTATGCATCCACCAGTGTCATTGCATGTGTGTTCATTTCATAATCCACCTATGGATCCACCAGTGTCATTGCATGTGTGTTCTTTTTAGTAACAACAACCAGAGTCATTTTGCATGTGTGTTCTTCTCACATACCACCTATGGATCCACGAGTGTCATTGCATGTGTGTTCTTTTTAGTAACAACAGTGTCATTGAAATGTGTGTTCTTCTCACATGCCACCTATGGATCCACCACTGTCATTGCATGTGTGTTCTTTTAGTAACAACAACCAGAGTCATTGCATGTGTGATCTCTTCACATACCACCTATGGATCCACAGTGTCATTGCATGTGTGTTCTTTTAGTAACAACAACAAGTCATTGAAATGTGTGTTCTTCTCACATACCACCTATGGATCCACCAGTGTCATTGCATGTGTGTTCATTTTCACTAACAACGAGTCATTTTGCATGTGTGATATCTTCACATACCACCTATGGATCCACCAGTGTCATTGTATGTGTGTTCTTTTTAGTAGCAACAACCAGTCATTGAAATGTATGTTCTTCTCACATACCACCTATGGATCCAGAAGTGTCATTGCATGTGTGTTCATTTCATAATCCACCTATGGATCCACCAGTGTCATTGCATGTGTGTTCTTTTTAGTAACAACAACAAGTCATTTGCATGTGTGTTCTCTTCACATACCACCTATGGATCCACAGTGTCATGTGTGTCATGGATCCACAGTGTCATTGCATGTGTGTTCTTTAGTACAATGGAACCAGAGTCATTTGCATGTGTGATCTCTTCACATACCACCTATGGATCCACATTGTCATTGCATGTGTGTTCTTTTTAGTAGCAACAACCAGTCATTGTAATGTTTGTTCTTCTCACATACCACCTATGGATCCACCAGTGTCATTGCATGTGTGCTCATTTCACTAATAACTACAGTCATATTGCATGTGTGATCTCTTCACATACCACCTATGGATCCACCAGTGTCATTGCATGTGTGTTCTTTTTAGTAACAACAACGAGATTCATTGAAATGTGTGTTCTCTTCACATACCACCTATGGATCCACCAGTGTCATTGCATGTGTGTTCATTTAGTAACAACAACCAAGTCATTTTGCATGTGTGTTCTTCTCACATACCACCTATGGATCCACAGTGTCATTGCATGTGTGTTATTTTCACAATCCACCATGGATCACAGTGTCATTGCATGTGTGTTCTTTTTAGTAACAACAACCGGAGTCATTTTGCATGTGTGATCTCTTCACATACCACCTATGGATCCACCAGTGTCATTGCATGTGTGTTCTTTTTAGTAACAACAACGAGTCATTGAAATGTGTTCTTCTCACATACCACCTATGGATCCACAGTGTCATTGCATGTGTGTTCATTTCACTAACAACAACCAGTCATTGCATGTGTGTTCTCTTCACATACCACCTATGGATCACCAGTGTCATTGCATGTTTGTTCTCTTCACATACCACCTATGGATCCACTAGTGTCATTGCATGTGTGTTCTTTTTAGTAACAACCAGAGTCATTGAAATGTGTGTTCTTCTCACATACCACCTATGGATCCACCAGTGTCATTGCATGTGTGTTCATTTCATAATCCACCTATGGATCCACAAGTGTCATTGCATGTGTTATTTTTCGTAACAACAACAGTCATTTTGCATGTGTGATCTCTTCACATACCACCTATGGATCCACAGTGTCATTGCATGTGTTCTTTTTAGTCACACCAGAGTCATTTTGCATGTGTGTTCTTTTCACATACCAAATATGGATCCACCAGTGTCATTGCATGTGTGTTCTTTTCACAATCCACCTATGGATCCACCAGTGTCATTGCATGTGTGTTCTTTTTAGTAAAAACAAAAGTAATTTTGCATGTGTGATCTCTTCACATACCACCTATGGATCCACCAGTGTCATTGCATGTGTGTTCTTTTAGTAACAACAACCAGTCATTGCATGTGTGTTCTTCTCACATACCACCTATGGATCCACAGTGTCATTGCATGTGTGTTCATTTCATAATCCACCTATGGATCCAGTGTCATTGCATGTGTGTTCTTTTTAGTAACAACAACCCGAGTCATTGAAATGTGTGTTCTCTTCACATACCACATGGATCCACCAGTGTCATTGCATGTGTGTTCTTTTCTAACAACAACCGGTGTCATTGCATGTGTGTTCTTTTTAGTAACATGACAGTCATTTGCATGTGATCTCTTCACATACCACCTATGGATCCACCAGTGTCATTGCATGTGAGTTCTGTTAAGTAACAACAACAGAGTCATTGAAATGTGTGTTCTTCTCACATACCACCTATGGATCCACCAGTGTCATTGCATGTGTGTTCATTTCACTAATAACTACAAGAGTCATATTTCATGTGTTATCTCTTCACATACCAACTATTGATCCACAGTGTCATTGCATGTGTGTTCTTTTTAGTAACAACAAGAGTCATTGAAATGTGTGTTCTTCTCACATACCACCTATGGATCCACAGTGTCATTGCATGTGTGTTCATTTCATAATCCACCTATGGATCCACCAGTGTCATTGCATGTGTGTTCTTTTTAGTAACAACAACATTCATTATGAATGTGTTTTCTTCTCACATACCACCTATGGATCCACAGTGTCATTGAAATGTGTATTATTTCAATCCACCCATGGATCCACAGTGTCATTGCATGTGTGTTCTTTTTAGTAACAACAACCAGTCATTTTGCATGTGTGATCTCTTCACATACCACCTATGGATCCACAGTGTCATTGCATGTGTGTTCTTTTCACATACCACCTATGGATCCACAGTGTCATTGCATGTGTGTTCTTTTCACATATGAACAACAAGTGTCATTGAATGTGTGTTCTATTCACATTCCACCTATGGATCCACCAGTGTCATTGCATGTGTTTTCTTTTTAGTAACAACAAAGTCATTGCATGTGTGTTCTTCTCACATACCACCTATGGATCCACCAGTGTCATTGCATGTGTGTTCATTTCACAATCCACCTATGGATCCACAGTGTCATTGCATGTGTGTTCTTTTTAGTAACAACAACAGTCATTTTGCATGTGTCTCTTCACATACCACCTATGGATCCACCGGTGTCATTGCATGTGTGTTCTTTTCACTAACAACAACAGTCATTGAAATGTGTGTCTCTTCACATACCACCTATGGATCCACAGTGTCATTGCATGTGTGTTCATTTTACTAACAACAACCAGTCATTCATGTGTGTTCTTTTCACATACCACCTATGGATCCACAGTGTCATTGCATGTGTGATCTCTTCACAATCAACCTATGGATCCACCAGTGTCATTGCATGTGTGTTCTTTTTAGTAACAACAACCAAGTCATTGAAATATGTGTTCTCTTCACATACCACCTATGGATCCACCAGTGTCATTGCATGTGTTCATTTCACTAACAACGTCATTGTGTGTTCTCTTCAATACCACCTATGGATCCACAGTGTCATTGCATGTGTGTTCTTTTAGTAACAACAACAGTCATTGCATGTGTTCTTCTCACATACCACCTATGATCCACAGTGTCATTTGCATGTGTGTCTCTTCACATACCACCTATGGATCCACCAGTGTCATTGCATGTGTGTTCTTTTTAGTAACAACAACCAGTCATTTTGATGTGTGATCTCTTCATACCACCTATGGATCCACCAGTGTCATTGCATGTGTGTTCTTTTAGTAACAACAGAGTCATTGAAATGTGTGTTCTTCTCACATACCACCTATGGATCCACAGTGTCATTGCATGTGTGTTCATTTCACTAACAACTACAGTCATTTTGCATGTGTGATCTCTTCACATACCACCTATGGATCGACCAGTGTCATTGCATGTGTGTTCTTTTTAGTAACAACAACCAGAGTCATTGAAAAAAGTGTTAATCTCACATACAACCTATCGATCCACCAGGGTCATTGCATGTGTGTTCATTTCATAATCCACCTAATCCACCTGGATCCACCAGTGTCATTGCATGTGTGTTCTTTTTAGTAACAACAACAGAGTCATTTTGCATGTGTGTTCTTCTCACATACCACCTATGGATCCACAGTGTCATTGCATGTGTATTATTTTCACAATCCACCCATGGATCACCGATGTCATTGCATGTGTGTTCTTTTTAGTATGAACAACCAGAGTCATTTTGCATGTGTGATCTCTTCACATACCACCTATGGATCCACAGCGTCATTGCATGTGTGTTCTTTTTAGTAACAACAACCAGAGTCATTGAAATGTGTGTTCTCACATACCACCTATGGATCCACCAGTGTCATTGCATGTGTTCTTTTTCTATAACAACAGAAAGTCATTGCATGTGTGTTCTCTCACATACCACCTATGGATCCACAGGTGTCATTGCATGTGTGTTCTTTTAGTAACAACAACAGTCATTGCATGTGTGTTCTCTTCACATACCACCTATGGATCCACAGTGTCATTGCATGTGTTCTCTTCACAATCCACCTATGGATCCACCAGTGTCATTGCATGTGTGTTCTTTTAGTAACAACAACAACAGTGTCATTGCATGTGTTCTCTTTCACATACCACCTATGGATCCACCAGTGTCATTGCATGTGTGTTCTTTTTACTAACAACAACTGAAGTCTTTGCAGAACCACACATGGATCCACAGTGTCATTGCATGTGTGTTCATTTTACTAACAACCAGAGTCATTTTGCATGTGTGTTCTCTTCACATACCACCTATGGATCCACAGTGTCATTGCATGTGTATTTCATTTTCACGTCACCCATGGATCCCACCAGTGTCATTGCATGTGTTTGTTTTAATGTGACAACTTGAGTCATTTTGCATGTGTGTTCTTTTCACATACCTATGGATCCACCAAAGTCATTTTGCATGTGATCTCTTACACATACCACCTATGGATCCACCAGTTTCATTGCATGTGTTGTTCTTTCACTAGCAACAACGAGTCATTGAATGTGTGTTCTTTTACTACTAACAACAATAGTCATTGAAATGTGTGCTCTCTTCAGGACCATACATGGA